>CASHTC010000499.1:10000-14536 GCA_949357725.1 Hyperoplus immaculatus
ACCCTCCTCAACCAACGGATTTATCACCATGTTCTCAAATCTCCTGCTAAGCCTCAAGCTAATGAGCTAGCCACGGTAACTGGCTTTAGCTTTGTTCTACTGTGTGTGTGTGTGTGTGTGTGTGTGTGGCTGTTGCTAGCGCTATTGTTCATGGCTTTAAAAGCTTATAATGCTGGATAGAGAGCAGATAATGTCCTCAATGCGTTTACATACAAGAGACACTTTTTCAGTTGCTCGCATCCTTGTCAAAAACACACACACACACACTCACACACACACACACACACACACACACACACACACACACACACACACACACACACACACACAGAGGTCTTATTGTCCATCAAATATCTGCACACGTTGAGCAGAAAAGTGTGAAGAATTGTCCGAAACTTTTCCGTATTGTGAAAAGTTTTGTGAATTTTGCTTGTGTGTTTTTGGAGTCTCCATCGCTGCCGTTTGTGTCTGAACTAATATGAGGCCTGTGTGTGTGTGTGTGTGTGTGTGTGTGTGTGTGTGTGTGTGTGGGTGTGTGTGTGTGTTGTAAGTGTGTCAGAATATTTTGTGTGTGTTTTTGTATATATCGTGAATTGTGTATTTTTGTGTGTCTCTGTGTTAGCGTGTGTCAGTGTTTGTTTATGTGCGTATTGAGTGTGTGTGTATTGCATGTGTGTGTGCGCATTGTTTATAGTGTGTGTGTGTGTGTGTGTGTGTGTTTTATATAGTTGTGTTAGTGTGTGTGTGTGTGTGTTACTGTTTGTTTTATATAGTTGTGCTAGTGTGTGTGTGCGTGTCTGTTAGTGTGTGTTTCATATAGTGTGTGTGTGTGTGTGTGTTTTATATAGTTATGTTAGTGTGTGTGTGTGTGTGTGTGTGTGTGTGTGTGTATTTTTATATAGTTGTGTCTGTTAGTGTGTGTTTCATATAGTTGTGTGTGTTGGTGTGTGTGCGTGTCTGTTAGTGTGTGTGTGTGTGTGTTTTCTATAGTTGTGTGTGTTAGTGTGTGTAACTGATTGTCTCTGTCTCTCCCCTGCAGTGTGAGGTTGCAGACACACACACACCAAACCCCGCCCCCTCCCGCCCAGACACCAGAAAGATCCTTGTTTACCAAACGGACGGGTAAATATACTCCTCCCTCCCTCCATCCATCCATCCATCCCTCCCTCCATCCATCCATCCCTCCATCACTATCGCTGTTTCTGCCCTACTTAATTTAGATATCTATCTTTCTGTCTGTGTCTGTCTATCTATCTATCTGTCTGTCTGTCTGTCTGTCTGTCTGTCTGTCTGTCTATCTATCTATCTATCTATCTATCTATCTATCTATCTATCTATCTATCTATCTATCTATCTATCTATCTATCTATCTATCTATCTATCTATCTATCTATCTATCTATCTATCTATCGCGTTTTCCAATAGCATGGCCCTCACCCCTCCATTAGCGCCTTTTTAAAATCCCCCTTTTCCATTCTTGAATATTTCTTCAAACAGGTGTGTGTGTGCGTGTGTGTCATAAGAACACACACACACACACACACACACACACACACACACACACACACACACACACACCTGTGAACGTTGCTTCAGCTGACCACAAACAGGCTTCTGTTTGTGTTGTAAATAGCGTTCTGCTTCTACGACTGCACGGCTTCAGACAATAACTCGTTCCCTTCATTTGTTTTACTGTTTGTTTTCATCATTAGGATTTGATTGATGTGTTGAAATAAGATGCCTAAGATGATTTTAAAGGTGCACTGTGTAGTTTCAGAGGAGGGGGATTTGTTTACATTCACAGAGCCTGCAGTTAGTTTACTAAACATATTTTCTCTACATGTAATTCTTAGTATTGAATAATTCTATCATCATAAATCTAAACTATTTTGAGGAACCTGGAACCAAACGTAAGACTAGAATATGTTTGTAAGCCAAACTGTGGGCCCTGCTGCTGTAAACAACAACAGTGAAACAGTAACTTTTCAGGAAGCTTTCTAACTTCAAACAGTGTTCCAGGAATCACATTTTACTGTGAGGAAAGTTTGTTTATTCAGTCATGAGAATATACCTTTGAAAATGTTCACTTCTCTGACACACCCAAAGTTACACAGTGCACCTCCTTTTTTTTTTTTTTTTTTTAAGATTTTTTTTTGGCATTTTTATGCTTTATTGATAGTGTAGAGACAGAGTTGAAATGGGGCAGAGAGGGGAGTGACATGCAGAGGACGACCGCGGGCTGGAATCAAACCCGGGTCCGCTGCTGGCCGAGGCCCACGGGGGGGGGGGACGCCCTACCAACTGAGCTAAGGGCGTCCCCTAAAGTGTTAGTTTTAAGCTGTGTGTTACTTTAGAAAAAATACATTTTCCTTTAATTCATTTCATATTGTCTTCATTTAGAACAAAAACATAGTTAAATTAAAAAGCAAGTATGACACAACATACTTAATACACATAACATGAAACAACAATGATTATATAATACTTATAAAATAAATGGAGAGTATTTTCCTCTGCATTTCTTTCACAAATAAGGGTTAGGGTTTTTTTTTTTTTTTTTTTTTTTTTTTTATTTGTGTATGGACATGACAATGACATTGGACGAACCAGATGCAATGTTTTCAGTGTATTAGCATAGATGCTAGTTTACAACACCTGTCCACAGGAGGCTTTTAAAAACAACAAAATAAACAAGTCAAAACAGAAACAAGATCAAATACTGATTAAAAACTGACAATTAAAAGAGTAAAAATGCAGAATACAATGGAGTACAGAGCAGTGGTTTGCTTTGTTTTGCAGGTTAACGGTTATAAATTATAAATTATGTTTTCTTTATTCTTTCATAAAATGTCAACTCTTTTTTCTTACAAATGATCATATTCTTGTAAAATTTAAAATGTATATTCTATTCTTTTTACCTAGACGTGGTCCTTCTACACTCTTCTACGTCCTGCGTTTGTTTGGGTATTTATTTCCCTTCTAGACAGTCTTCCCTAAAGCCCCTACCTCACTGGGCTGCGACTGTTTGCGACAAGTTGGAGACTGCGTTCTCGAGGGAGTCTCTAAACTGTCTCCAAACGTTCGCGGGGGTTTTCTCAATTTCCTCGCATGAGTCGCAGAGCCGCGCAGTCCTGTCGCGTGAATTTTGAACATGTTCAAAAAAAGTGCGCGACACATCTAGTCTCAAAATAGTCTCAGAGTGGTCGCAGGTGTGTCTCAAACGCGTCGCAAATCCTTCTCAATTTAGTCTCCGCGAGTCAGAAAGTGTGAGAAGTGTGAGACAACTTTGCGACGGTTTGGCGATATATGAAACTAAATTGCGACTGATTTGAGACAAAAATGAAACTGACATTCCGTTCGTGCGACGCTCGCCAGACGTTCGCGAGACATAAATGCGACCTCCCGGCATGTGTTGGGCGGGACATTCGCAAACGTGTCGTGAGGAACCAACTCAGTGAGACTGCAAGTGAAAATTGCCGCTACTTCGCATATTTTCTCGCAATTTTGTGTCTCCAACTTGTCGCACACTGTCGCAGCCCAGTGAGGTAGGGGCTTAACTTGTCGCACACTGTCGCAGCCCAGTGAGGTAGGGGCTTAACTTGTCGCACACTGTCGCAGCCCAGTGGGGTAGGGGCTTAACTTGTCGCACACTGTCGCAGCCCAGTGAGGTAGGGGCTTAACTTGTCGCACACTGTCGCAGCCCATTTGAGGTAGGGGCTTAAACAGTTTCAGCTGTGTGTTCGCAGCAGATCCATTTTTATTGTATCATTTTGTTGCTGTTCTTGACATCATCTTTGCTAAATTTACACGGTAAAGCTTTTCCACTGGCCTTAAAGAGTTCTCACATTGGTCTGTGTAGGTGTTGTGGAAATTGTTAAAACCTGTTATGGATAATTATTTTTTCCCACGGTCCCTGAACTAGTCTTTAGGAATCTGAATCAGAGGGCTGTGAATAGGTTCTGACACGTTTCTAGTCCTTTGTTGTTGATGTGAAATGAGATTTGAGTTTCGAGTGGTTAGGGTTTTTCTTTGTGCTATGTTGTTCATTCAACCATCTTCACTTAAAGCCCTACTTCACCGGTGGGAATATGAAGGTGTATTGAACTCTGAGATCCTATGTAGTATAAATGTGCAACATTTTTAGAAATCGGTTCATCCTAGCCTGAGAAAAGGCAGAAAGAGTGTTTTATGGTCTCACTGTCTAACCCCTACAGTTTCCTTATTGTGACATCCATGAACAGGATTACTTGCTCAAATTAATAGCTGTTTTTTTGTGAGTGCCAAATGGTGTTGACACTAATACATTTCAGATGTACAGAAAGAAGGAAGTTCCTAATGTAATTTTTAACTATACAATATGAAATAATTCTGTTCAATTATTTTGGTAATTTGAAGGTAAATTAATTGATAAAATATTCATCAATTTATGTTAAATTTAATTATTTTTTCTAATTTAATATAATAATAATTGAATTTGACACACACACACACACACACACACACACACACACACACACACACACACACACACACACA
>CASHTC010000501.1:7500-10000 GCA_949357725.1 Hyperoplus immaculatus
TAAAAGGCCACTCTGAAATGTGCATTTTTTTGCATTATTGGGGGTCTGGGGACTCAGAACCAGTCAGTATCTGGTGTGACCACCATTTTTCTCATGCAGTGTAGCACATCTTCTTCGCATAGAGTTTATCAGATTGTCAATTGTGGCCTGTGGAATGTTGTTCCACTCCTCTTCAATGGCTGTGCGAAGTTGCTGGAGACGGCTTATGGTGGAGAAATGAACATTCAATGCACGAGCAACAGATCTGGTTGACATTCCTGCTGTCAGCATGCCAATTGCACGCTCCCTCAATGCTTGTGGCATCTGTGGCATTTTGCTGTGAGACAAAACTGCACATTTCAGGGTGGCCTTTTATTGTGGACAGTCTAAGGTACACCTGTGCACTAATCATGATGTCAGATCAGCATCTTGATGTGGCACACCTGTGAGGTGGGATGGATTATCTCAGCAAAGCAGAAGTGCTCACTATCACACATTTAGACAGATTTGTGAACAATGTTTGAGAGAAATGGTACAATTGTGTATCTGGAATGAATTTTAGATCTTTAAGTCCATCTCATGAAAAATGGGAGCAAAAACAAAAGTGTTGCGTTTATATTTTTGTTGAGTGTATAAGATACATGAGGAAAACAAAGGGAGGAGTGTCAAAGTCTCAACTTGTGTTAAAGGCCAATGCAACAAAAGTGAGTCTTCAGCAACGTATTAAACTGGTCAACTTTACTGGGATCCAGGTTCCATTCATTCAGTCATACTCGTGTTCATTGTTCATTTTTCCAGACACAAAGTTTGAAAACCAAGCTGAAACAACACTTGTCGTTCTTCCGTATAACATGCACATTTCAGCTTAGTTAGCACTAGAATGCAACGCTCCCTGGGTAACCCCAACCCTTTTGAATATTAACAGAAGCTACAGTGGCCTTCAAGGACAAGAACAATTCTAAATTTTAAACAATGCACCTGATGACATTCCAACTATGACACTTTCAAGATGGCGGCACTAGGTCCAAAATATGCAGAAATATGGACATATACGAGACCCTTTCTAAGGGAAAAAATAATAATTAAAAAAAAAAATTCAGCTATTATGCACTAAATTAAATGTACTTATGGATATTATAATTACTTTCTACAAAATCTGCTAGGAAATAAAACCCAAAATTCTACACACTGCAGGTTTAAATCATATGATCGTTTTAAATGCTGTATATCTGATGATTTCTTCAGTATCGTCATTCTTTTCAATGGCCGCATGGAAAGCAGTGGGTGAGCTGCAACGAGGAATGAAGCATTATCCTATTTTCCAAATGTTCTATATAACAATTGCTGCTCTAAAAAAAATAGTAAAAATAGTAATTTGCAGACAAAATGTAGAGAAGACTAAGCTACTTCTGCAAAAAGTTTAGCCGCAAAAGTGGTTGGATGGAAACATGCCCTGCGTTCTGAATCGCATACTTCCTACTATATAAAAACTTCATCTGGCCGATTCTTGTGGCCAGATTTAGGATGGTTAGAAGTACCCGGATGTCCTACTTCATCCGGCCAAGATTGTTAGTGTTGAAAACAGCATCCTATTTGGGCGATTCTGACCCACAATCCGGTGCGCAAGAGGCAAGATCAAGGCACCATGTTATGATGAAATAAGAGAGTAAAGTATGTCCCAATAGTATGCCTACTGCATCCTAACTAGATTATTTTTATCGTCGGATGTAGTATGTAGAATAGAAAAAAGAAAGAGTATGCGATTCGGAACGCAGGGATGTACTCTGCAGCTAGATAACATCCATTCTCACGCCATCACTCTCTCATGTGAAGATCAAACTGAGATTAGGGGTCACCTCAGGTCAAACCCTCTAACTTCATTTAAAGGTGCAGTGTGTAATATGACATCATCAAGTAAGTTCTACAAAGTTCTAGAATGCAACGCTCCCTGGGTAACCCCAACCCTTTAGAATAATAACAGAAGCTACAGTGGCCTTCAAGGACAAGAACAATTCTAAGTTTTAAACAATGCACCTGATGACATTCCAACTATGACACTTCCAAAATGGCAGTGACAAGGCCTTGGTCCAAAGTATGGAGAAATATGGACATATATGAGACCCTTTTTGAGGAAAAAAATTATAATTCTAAAAAAGAAATTCAGCTATTATGCACTAAATTAAACGTACTTATGGATATTATAATTATTTTCTACAAAATCTGCTAGGAAATAAAACCCAAAATTCTACACACTGAAGGTTTAACTAAATTACATTGACCATAATAATACCTTGTTATGGAGCGCAAACATACAATAATACAGCATGGTCAAAATGCCTCCAAAACGGTCTAATAAAGCATAAAAATACCACAAAAATGATCTTTTAATAAAGAACACATACACACACACATACACACGCACACACACTCACACTCACACACTCACACTCACACTCACACACTCACACACACACGCACACACATAGACACACACACATTTTTCCACGTTAGCAACTTCTTC
>CASHTC010000501.1:17500-30669 GCA_949357725.1 Hyperoplus immaculatus
TGACAACATAAAGGTTAGTTAACTACTGAATGGCCTCTTTATTATTATTATCCCAAAAAACTTTCTCCAGAATCACTGACTCCACCTTTAAAAGGCCCCTTTTCATGGCAGACTTTATGATTTGTACGTAGCAGAACAAGATAAATAAACTACAGTCAATGCTAACAGTTAGCATACAAGTGCTAAGTGGGGTTAAAGTCAACAGCAGCATGCAACACCACCAAGTATTTCCACACATTATCTCTTTGGAACTATCTGTCTTGCTGAGCCACAAAACAACTTAAATCACAGATGTAGGCCATACCGATGAGCTTATACTTTGGTTTTGATCATTATTTGGCTTCTATACCAGCGAAAAAGTGTATGTTAGCCTTTATCGATTGCACATTTTTAAGGCCGTTTTGAACGCTGGTTGTGCAAACCCTCAAATATTTAACTATACAAGTCCAGTAATTATGAGTAGGACGCGTCATACAGAGTCAATTACATTTACAACGTCCATGCAAACAGCAAGTATAGCCTATAACTTAGGCTTTAGGCTGTGCATGCATTTTTTTCCTCGACTGAACAAGACTTTGCAATAAAGTGACTTAATAAAAAATAAAAAAATTGGATTTGAAAATAAATAAATAAAAAATGACCTCAAGAGAGACCCGTAACCATGAGGTCTCTGGTTTGATCCCCGGCACCGGACAGGAGTAGCCTGGCACTGCCCGCCTACCTACTTCCGCTCAATTTTCATTTCCCTTCAGTCTGAAGGTCACTTATTTTCTACCGGTCCTATCAGCGAACAGAGGGAGTGGCTGAGAACAATGACGTGCGCAAGTTTCAGTTGCAGAAGCCGGCGCATGACATACGTCACGACCAAACGTTATGCGATTGGTTGGCAGATCCAGAGTGGCACTGGGCAGATCCAATAGTTTTAAACATCAACTGACACCCGCCTTCAAGTGAGGGAACGTTTGTCAATTGAACGATTCCAGACCTTCTGTACAAATGAAATGAAGTACAATGGTTTGGTATAACCAGGCTAGGACAGGAGGGTGTTAGTAGTAAAACTAGTGGTGGTTGCTATTACATCTACAGTGCCCACCATCTCTACCATTGTGTCCTTGAGCAAGACACTTAACCCCAAAACTGCTCCAGGGGCGCCGTACTATGGCTGACCCTGCGCTCTGACCCCCTCTGGAGTGTGGGAACTTGCGAAAAGACAAATTTCAATGTAGCCTTGTGTAAATCGACAAATAAAGCAACTTAACTTAAAAGAGCAGAAACGAAGTGAAAATGACCAGAAAAAAACAGTGGTCTGTATTCACCCATGAGAGTTTATTTTATGATATCTTAATGGTCTGACTAAAGCCTATTGACTCCCCTTAGGTATTCAGACTTGAGTGACAGCCGTACGACGTGCATTTTTTCTGTATTTTCGGGTCTTGTTGACTTTGGGTCTTTGCGCCCTAAGACAGAGGCGGTGTAGGCGACGCCCTCTCTCGCTCCTCTTGGCGGTCCACATGTTGTAAGGCCTCCCGACCTGCAGTACTATGGCCTCTAGATGGCGCCCCAAGTCTGCTCCAACACTGCTGCTGCTGCTCCGGTCCAACTGAGGGAACTGTGAGGTCACCAAAACCGCTGTGCAACTGTAAAATACAAGAAGAAGAAATGATTAATAAGGGATTTATTTAAAGGTGAAGTAAGCGGTTTATTTATATTAATATAAGTGTTAAATCGCTCTTTATTCATACTGTAATCACTTACATGATGTGCGCGTTTCATAAAGCCAATCTCTTAGTCAACTGCTCTGCATGTAATAAGCAATTAAACTTTATGTAGTATCCCGAAATTTTAACCAATCACAAGACAGAACGCTACAAACCGACACCCGTCCGCACCCGTCTCACTCATGGTCTCACTGCCGGTGCACGCCAGAGCAACAGATGGGTGAATGTTTATGCGCCTACAATGGCGGAGCAGGTAAAAATCCTTCCCAATTTCTGTTTTGATGGTTTTTATCATGTTTTATCACACTCATGGATCTGAGATGATGCTAGATAACTTGCTGCTTGGAGACCGCAGTGCATTAATGTGGTGACGTAGGGACGAGCGAGGGGACTGCTAACTGCAGTAACTGACAGGAAGTTAGCTAAAAGAACCATTCTGCTTACAGCACCTTTAAGTAGACTACTTAAAGTACACTTACTTGTAATGTATTTAACTACAGGAAGCCCCCTAATAACATATATATCTTGCAATGCCAATAGGAGTCACCTGACTAACAACTAGGTTTCATAATAATAATACTAATCATAATAATATTTTTTGGGGAAAACTTACACTTAACTGCTGCAATGTGACTGTATCTCTGCTCTGATTACTTGATTTGATTTCTAAAAATACAATAGCTTTCTCTGTAGTTACATTTTGATTTAGATTATGTTTGTTGTGTGTTTATTCATGTATATCTCCTCAAGATCTACTACCTGTCTGTACTGTGTGTGCGCGCTGAATATTTTTTTGTTTACATGCCGGTTTAAAGAGCATAAACTGTGTAATAACAGATTTTTTTTTTCAGTTGACACACAGTAAGGACAGGTAGCAGATTGTGAGGTGATCTTCACTGATTTTGACAAAAAGGGGGTTTGACAACAAGCCATTCTCCAGAATCACTGACTCCACCTTTAAAGCAAGACCACTTTAATACACCTATTTGAATACTTACATTTTTCCTTTGGTGCATTCCTGAGTTACGAAGCAGGATTGAGACACAACCTCCATCAGCAGAGCCTGTACCTTGGTCATCTGTGTCTGTCTGGCCAAAGACTGGAATAATCTGGGACGGATATAAAAAGACTAAATCAGATACTAACACACACACACACACACACACACACACACACACACACACACACACACACACAGATACCAAGAACAACAAAACAAAAAGCATCAAATACATGCAGCACATTAAAGGCCTACTTCACCGGTGGGAATATGAAGGTGTATTGAACTCTGAGATCCTATGTAGTATAAATGTGCAAATATTTTTTTAAATCGGTTCATCCTAGCCTGAGAAAAGGCAGAAAGAGTGTTTTATGGTCTCACTAAACCCTAACCCTATGGTCTAAACCAGGGGTGTCAAACTCTGGCCCGCGGGCCAAATCTGGCCCGTTTCAATATTTAATCTGGCCCGCGAACTAATTCGGCAATTCCATTCAATTTGGCCCGCGAAAAAAAAAAAAAAAATCATGATTTTTTTTTTTTTTTTTCTCATGTGGAGCCTGTGCCATATTGGCACGTTGCACACGCTCCCAACCGTTAGGACACTCGCATAGCTTACCACTAGGAATGTCTGCTGAAAGTTCCACAGCTCAGGATTTTAAGCCATGAATTGATGAACTTGCATTGAAGAAAAGATGTCAGTTTTCTAATGGCTGTAAATAGGCCAATCTATGGGGCTAAATAGCATGCTAATATGATGATTGATTGTGTCAAGTGTCTAAGGATGAATGCTAACATTATCTGGTTTCTAACTTTTGCCTGAAGTTACAATATAGCTCACTAACTAACGTTAGATACCCGCTGATAGCCCACCCCTTTTGTTTCCATTGGTGGCTTTGCATTTCATTACCAATGTAAAGTGTCATAAACATTTAACACTGCTGGGTCATGATTCCTATAAAAAAATAAAATAAAAAAACGTGATATGTTTTGAATGTGCAGAAAGTTTTGAAAAATCCAAGAGAAAACATATTGTGGTTCAATCCAGGATGCCTGAGAGCCTTCCTGCAGTATAGTCCTTTATAGCTGTTTCACCAGGAACCTGAATGTTGTCTTTTCCTTTACAAAAATAAAGACATTTCCACAATAAATTGACGCAGAAAAGGCACAGAAAACCGAAACAGAAAAATCCACCAGAATACAGGAAATTAAGTGTTTGACGCACAAAAATTTCTGGGGGAGCACCCCCATAACCCCCACATATAATTTGTCCCCCAAAATATGTAAACAAATCCTAGCCTATGCCCCTGTATGTACGCAGGTTATATACCTAGATATGTTGTTTGAGTTTTGGATTAAAAAGAAGGCATGTCAGTAAGCGACATGTCTGGCCCTTCGTGTGATTATCATGTCGTAATTTGGCCCTTCGTGAAAATGAGTTTGACACCCCTGGTCTAAACCCTACAGTTTACTGTGACATCACTTCAGTAAAAATTTAGGGTTAGGATTAACAGGACAGCTGGGCCAAGGGAAGACTGAGGGAAGAAAAAACTAATTCATTATATTATAATAGCGATTTATAATGACAGAACACCTGTTCCGTATGGGTGAAGTATTCCTTTAACTGATAGACAGACCGGATTGTATTTATCTTAACGTCCAAGGCCGTAGAATTCCCAGAAAATATCCCACACACACACACAATCACGACTCAGGACAGACGTGTGTAGTGCGTATAGCGTAGGTCAATCTAGGTTATGCCTTGTACTATTTGCTGCATGCCAAAATAAAAGAGGTTTTAAGTGTACTTTTAGCTGTGTAAATGTTAGTTCAGAGGGTTAGGTAACGAGGTTTGTGTAATCTAGAAATGATTAGACATGTCACAACGTCGTTAAATATCTGGATTCTCCTGGATTCATTCATGTTAAAATCGATTCAAATCTGTCTGGCTCTCAGTGACCCAAATTCAATGCGAGCTCTCTCTCTCTCTCTCTGTGCCCGCCAGTTATCGCCTGCTGTCTGTCTGTCTGTCTGTCTGTCTGTCTGTCTGTCTGTCTGTCTGTCTGTCTGTCTGTCTGTCTGTCTGTCCATCTATCTATCGCCTGCTGTCCTAAAGATCTTTGCTAGCACGTGGCTGGCGACGCCTGCCATTTGTTTAGGAAGCGAGTGAAAGAGAGACGGCAGGACGCATGGCCATGAGGTAATGTATTTATATGTGACTGTGTCAGATTAATAATGGTGATATGACCATGGTGAAGCAAAGTAAACTGTGATTTAGTAGCGTTCATAAACACAGACTTTGATGGTATGCCTTCTGTAAATCATTTGGTCTGAGTTGGAGGGGATTCAGAGGAAACATTAGACTCTTTCATTAACATTTAAAAGTTCCTCTTAAAAGGTTTAACAAAAATTTAAATATAGATGTTGGAAAAAGCCTAAATTAAAATAATTTTTGTTCATCTTTACAACATATTAGCGTCTAAAGTTTTTACAGGACAGAATTTGAAAATGATGTCGGTCAGAAAAAGCATTCATCCCTCGCACCTTTCAATAAAATATGTATAAAATATGTAATTGTAGGCCCAAAGAATTAAAAAATATACTCAAATTCCAACAGTACTAAATTCTTCTTCTTATTATTATTCTTATTATTTGTCTGAATGTTAATTTACCTGTTGGTGCAATTTGAACATAAATGTGAAAATAACACCTAAACCTGCGGTTAGATTTTTATTTTATACATTTATATTATTTTTTTCGGTTTGTTTCTTCCCTTTCTCTTTTTTGTGTTTTTTCCCTCTCTTCTTTACCTTTATATTATGCTTGTGAAAAATTTTAAAAATTTAAATTGAAGCAGTTCCTTATTGCGTATAAATGTCAAGAGATATATGGCTTCCAGTCACTCAAATAATTGATTTCAAAATACTGATGTTGGTTTATAAAGCACTAAATGGTTTAGGGCCAAAATACATTACTGATCTGCTGATACGTTATGAACCGTCCAGAGCCCTTAGGTCGTCTGGGACAGGTCTGCTTACAGTCCCTAGAGTTAGGACTAAACGAGGAGAAGCAGCTTTTAGTTATTATGCACCAAAAATCTGGAACAAACTCCCAGAAAACGGTCTGCTGCAACTCTCTATTCTTTTAAATCGAGTCTGAAGACTTTTTTGTTTCCATTTTAACCTGCAATTTTGATTTTATTTGCTTCTTTTATTCGCTTTTAAATGTTTTATAATGTGTTTTATGTATTCTAATCTTGCCCCTGTAAAGCACTTTGAATGGGCCTTATGTCTGAATTGTGCTATAGAAATAAACTTGCCTTGCCTTGCACAAATGCTTTCAATAATAAAATATTTTAAACAAATGTACCTGTCTGTGCAGTTGCAGTGGTAGAGGGTCTTTGCTTCTGGGTTGAGGAGACCGTATCTCATCTGATTGGGAAGAATCTTGATCCTACATTGATCCAGATCTTTGTAGACATCACACGACATCTGGGTCTCTGTGGAGAAATGTTGGAATATATGACATACGACATAAAAAGAAAGGAATTTTCTGATATATTTCTATATATATTTGAGATACGGGATTTTGGATTCTCTTGAGCTGTACGCCGTAATCATCAAATTAAAACAAAATAAATAACTTAATTTTTTTAACTTCTCTTTAATATTCAAATTATTATTGTTATTTTTATTTTTTTTGCACTTTATTTTTGAGAATTTCCCATTTTTCAAACAAGACATTGACATCGACATAAGCTATCAATATATTCAAAACATTTTAGATGCATTTCTACGAGTTGCTTTGATGTTACTGTAGAAATGTAAGCTTAAGAGTCTTAATACCTGTGATATTAGTATCCGGCGCCAGCACAGTTCGTGGTAAAGTGTTATTCAGACGGGCTGTGTTCTCTGGTTCCTCTGGTGATGTGTGTGAGACAGAGGAGGAGGGTAAGGGGTCCTTGGAGGCTGATGTGTAGCCCGCTGAAGGTGCAGGGATTGTGGATACTGTTACAGTGACGAAAGGGACTGGTTTATCTTTTTGTTCTGTTTGAAAAAAAAATTAAATTAAGGAAATTAATGAATGACACAATACAGTAATCCATGTGAGACTTTTAAAAAAAAAATTATAATAAAAAGAGTTTGAGGATTTTATTGTTTTCTGCTCCTATGGCCTACCACAGGCTTTAGATATATTCAGTATTTAGAAGAAAAAGAATGTGCAGTTTTCAATTTTTATCCTTTATTTATACAGGTAAATCCCATTGAGACTGAAGACTCTTTTTCAAGGGAGACCTGTTTTCCTTTCCCACGTTACCATTCACACACACATTCATACACCGATAGCAGGCTTACTATCAACATTCACACGAGGCAAGGTGGGTGAAGCGTCTTGCCCAAGGACACAACAACCATGACACAGGTGGCAGGGCGGGGATCGAACCTTCAACCCTTTGATCATCAGCCGACCCGCTCTACCACCTGAGCCACAGTCGCCCCTCAATACCTATCATATATAAATGAGGAAAATGTCGTGGAGAAAAAAAGGTCTCGAAAGACATTTATTGATTATTTTTGTTTGAATCAAAAGAGCTAAATACCTGTTACATGAGTATCCAGTGCAAGCAGAGGTGGGTGACTGGGCGATGTGTGGCCCGCTGAAGGTGTAGGGACTGTGGATGGTCCAGTAGTGACGTAGGGGAATATTTTATTATTTTGTTCTGTTCGGAAAAAATAAATTAATTAAAGATATTAATGACTGACACAATACAATAATCCATGTGAGAAAGAATTAAAGAACAACATGTTTCGTAAATCTTGATATACAGGTACATTTAAAATAATTGGACTATCATGGGAAAAGTTTTCTTTTTCTTTTTTAAATGTTTTGGATTGTGGAATTTCCATAATAATAATAATAATGATGGATTGGATTTATACAGCACTTTTCAAAGCACTCAAAGACGCTTTACAGGGTTCCATGTTCCATTCATTCACACACAGTCATACTGGTGGTGGTAAACTACCATAGTAGTCAACCCTTGGATCATTGGCCAACCCGCTTAACCACCTGAGCCACGGTTGCCCAAAGCTGTCACCAACAAAAATATTCCACTTTATGTATTTCTGTATATTTTCCATCACATTTTTTTTTAAGATGCACCTGTGTTCTTGTTACTGTACTGTTAATATAAAAAGATAAGCTGAATATACCTGTGATATGAGTATCCAGTGAATGCAGAGTTGGGCTATTGGTTGGTAAGGTGTTGTGCAGATGCTCTGGTGCTGATGCTGTAGGTAAAAATATTGTATAATATTACTACCAATTTGTTGAGATACACCTGTACTTGTTGCTGTAATGTTAAAGGTGCAGTGTGTAATATGACATCATCAAGAAAGTTCTACAAAGTTCTAGAATGCAACGCTCCCTTGGTAACCCCAACCCTTTCGAATCATAACAGAAGCTACAGTGGCCTTCAAGGACAAGAACAATTCTAAATGTTAAACAATGCACCTGATGACATTCCAACTATGACACTTTCAAGATGGCGGCACTAGGCCTTGGTCCAAAATATGCAGAAATATGGACATATATGAGACCCTTTCTAAGGGAAAAAAAATAATTCAAAACATTTTTTTCAGCTATTATGCACTAAATTAAATGTACTTATGGATATTATAATTACTTTCTACAAAATCTGCTAGGAAATAAAACCCAAAATTCTACACACTGCAGCTTTAATGTAGAAATATAAGCTGAATACCAACCTGTGCTATAAGCAGGTAAAGTGTTGTGAAGATGGTCCGATGTGTAGCCCGCTGAAGGTGTAGGGACTGTGGATACTGTTGCAGTGACGTAGGGGAAAATTTTAGCAAGCAATGTTGGGTGACTGGTTGGTAAGGTGTGCTTCAAATGCTCTGGTTCCTCTGATGATGCTGCAGGTCAACAAAATAATAATATTACAGACCAACGAATCAAAACAATTAATATTCTAACAAATTGAGATATTTGATTTAGGATTTTTTCTTCTTTTTTCTAAGTAATAAGTGTCAAAATTAAGTTAATAATAAGTTTTTTTTTCATGAGCCATAAGCCGTAATCATCAACAAAAAAAAATATATTGTAGGAATATAGTGTGAATAGAATACCTGATGATGTGTGTGGGACAGTTGTGGAGGTGAGGGGGTCCATGGGAGCCGAAGTGTAGCCCGCTGAAGGTGCAGTAACTTGGGATACTTTGGCAGCGATGGATGGGGCTGTGGATGGTCCGGTAGTGTTGATATAAGTAAGCTGTGTGTATAACGTGCTGTTCTCCTGTCTGTCTGTGGCTAGTGGGTCTGTGGTGTTGATAAACAAGCTGGTGCCGTTTATGAATGAGATAGTGCTGTCTGTACTGTCTGTGCTGTCTGTACTGTTTGTGATGGTCACATTGGGATAAGGCTGGAATAACGAGGGAACGTGGACTTCAGCATACAGAGCCATTTTAGTTTCTTTACACCTGTAAGTCAGAAAAGAGGGTGAAACAATTAAATGCAACAACGGGCAATACATAGTTTTTACAATAACTAAAACTTGTCTGTCTGCGGCCTGTATATTTCTCCTACACAACCATCTTTAACGGACATTATCTCAACGTTAGTTTTTTTTAACCAACTTCTAAAGCACTTACATCAACTACACTTTCCATTATCATTCTCAGCACTATTCAGAAGGTTAAGATAGATGGATTTGTTCATGTGCTGTTAAATTGTCTGATTTATGATACATTTTCTTCTTAAAAACATGCCGAAAATGCATTTTTCAAACACCTTTTTTCAATGCTTTTGATTTATTAAATTACAAAAGGCTGCACAACCTTGGACACTAATATATATTTTTTAATTAAAAAAGGTTTTAACTCTTTATCCAACATCTAGACTCAGATAAGATTTTTGTCTAATCTAAATGACATTGCATAACATTTTCATATGTACTCGTGAAAAAAAACCTACATATACAGCTCCGGAAAAAATGAAGAGACCACTTCAAATGTTCATTGTCTCTTGATTTACTCTTTAGAGGCATATGTTTGAGTAGAATAACCTTTTTTTATTTTATAATATAAACTACCGACAACATTTCTACCAAATTCACAATAAAAAATACTGTCATTAAGAGCATTTTCAATAAGTAATGTAGAGATAAAGATTTAAGAAAAATCCAGACTGGTCTTAATGGCTATATATATATATATATATATCCCTGTAATATTTAAAAAACAACATATTTACTTACATGCCAAACCAGTTCCTCTCAATGCATTGGAGTTTATGGGAGAATTCAAAGCAGTGCATCTTCAGCAGGTTAAAGAAAGTGTAGCCCACGACGTGAGAGATGCTGTCATTGGCTCCCATCAGACAATAACGAAACCTGTTTAACAAACATTAGGTCAGTTCACACAACACAGCAGTTCACACGGGCTGTTTAGAGGTTATTTTAATGGGTAAGTTAAAGCTATAGTGCGTAATTTTGTCACCCCCTTATGAGGAATTCTGAGTAATTACAACAACACTGGCGGTGCATCTAGATAAGGTAAGTTGTAGGTGCTCGGTCGTGTATTTTTTTAACATCCAGGTTTTTTTTTCTTAGCAGTAGAATCAACAACTGAAACATTTCTTGGGCTCTTCTTGGGGTTTTTCTGAGCTCCTGCACCAGTGTCAGGAGGGGGGCGGGGGTGGCTGTCACCAGTTTGTTAATGCTGCCACACTGAGAAATACAGAGAGAGTTTTGTGGAGCTGATAATAGGCTTAATCCACTTTGTGTCAACTCACTTGCAAATCACTTGAACGTAACCACATTTCATTTATATATAAAAAGTTACGCACTATAGCTTTAAGGGGTTAAGAATCTTTACTTGTTGTCGCAGTCACAGTGAGACATGGTGAAGATGTTGCTGTTGAAAACGCCAAACTCCGACTGGAAGGAGAGGATGGTGTCTTTGCACTGGTCATGTTCACGGCAGCAGCTGTCCGTGTCTGAGAAAACTCCTGAAATAAAATGGAGGGGAGGGGAGGGGGAGGGAGAGAATTACAATCCCTGCGTTCCAAATCACACACTCTTTCTTTTTACTACACTACATACTAAAGTACAGAAGAGTTGTAGGGCGTCCCCCCCCCCCCCATGGGCCTCGGCCAGCAGCGGACCCCGGTTCGATTCCAGCCCGCGGTCGTTCTCTGCATGTCACTCCCCTCTCTGCCCCATTTCAACTCTGTCTCTACACTATCAATAAAGCATAAACATGCAAAAAAAAATATCTTTAAAAAAAAAAAAAAAGTACAGAAGAGTTTTAGGGCCTTTTTTCATTATACCGAGAAATGTTAAGATTAAAGACGAATACTCCAAAATGCTATTGGAGTTAGTGGGGCATTTATGTATTTTTTTTAGCATTCTACAATTGACGTGCATGTATTGGGACATCCTAAATCTTTTTCTGGCATACTGAATAGTAGCGAAGTATGGGGATTGGAACGCAGGGAAGATTAGCAACATACAACTGGTCTTATAATGTCGCAGTTTTGATGTTATAACATGCAGGGGCCCTTTTCTAACGGGTCTGATGTGTATTTTTTTTTACAGACAATTTGAAAAGGTGCAAGGTGTATCAGCGGGCTACACTTCGGCTTCCATGGACCCCCTCACCTCCACAACTGTCCCACACACATCATCAGGTACTCTATTCACACTATATTCCTACAATATATATATTTTTTGATGATGATTACGGCTTATGGCTCATGAAAAAAAAACTTATTATTAACTTAATTTTGACACTTATTACTTAGAAAAAAGAAGAAATAATCCAATATATTGGAGTATTTAGCGACACCTAGTGGTGAGATTCTAGATTGCATACTAAACCTTCCAAAAAGTAAAAGTTGTGTTAACCTATTATTTTTTTAGACAGTTTTGACACTGTTTAAAGTTTGAATCAATATTCTGACCGACTTGGTTTTTGTTTGTTATCTGTATGACAGAGAATTAGTCGGCACAACTTTTATTGAAAGATATACCCTGCGTTCCAAATCACACACTCTTTCTTTTTACGACACTAAATCTAAAATGTTAATACTAAGTTTCAGGGCCACAGGAGAGAAAAAAAAATCAGGTAAGGAAGATTTTTTTTTTCATTATGTCGAGAAATGTCAAGAATAAAGACGAATACTCCAAAATGCTATTGGAGTTAGTGGGGCATTTATGTGTTTTCAGCATACTACAATTGACGAGCACGTACATCCTAAATCTTTTTCTGCCATACTAAATAGTAGGGAAGTATGGGGATTGGAACGCAGGGATATTTTCACTACACATGAATGATAAATTATCTCAACAAAAGTGAGTTAGCTGGCTCAGATGAAGGCGGTTTTCCTTAAAAATGTACAGGTGGCAGTAATGCATCAACTAGAGGGAAGAAGACTGATGGTAAATGTGAAGGTTTCAAATTGTCTCATGTAAAAATTGGCTTTACATTGATTAAAAGCTCCAGGATTCACATTGTTTGTTTTGGTGAGTGACCCTGGATGTAAATAGCCTAGTTTGAGAAGGAGCCGTCTTGCTCAGACCTGCGCAATTATGACGCGCGTCTTACTGGCTATTTGTGTGCGCTCACTCAAACGAGGCTAATAAGAACGTTTGAACAGGGCACCAAAAATTACAATGATTTTTTTTTTAACCTGTATTCATTATTTATACAGGTAAATCCCATTGAGACCGGAGACACTTTTACAAGGGAGACCTGTTCCCATTTACACGTTAAAGAAATTTGAGATTAATAACTTAATATAAAAATCAACAACTTACCCAGATCTGCATACGATAGCGCCTTGTTACCAGAGCCGCACCACAGAGTCCCCGGTACAATGAATCCGCGCTTCACTCGCTTATGGCTCAAACTAGTCCGACCATCATCAACGCTCCTCACTAGCCTCTCGTGACCCCCGTGATGCCCTGCTACCTCTTGGCTTGACCCCTTCGCCCCTGGTTCTTCTTCGGGTAACCCCATAGGCACACACACGTCATCCAAATCAGACCCAATCAGACCCATTACGTCAAAAAATCTTGATCGTCGTTGTCGGTAAACTCCAACTCGCTCGAGCGCTCTTGGCACAGGGAGAAATAGTTTTGGATGATCGCCGCGTCTTCGCTCCAAGCGCAGCCGAGAGGATGACGCTGGTAGAGCCGCATGGAGGATGGTTGAGAGGCCGCGGCTTGATGCAGGAAACTATAGTGCTTTTCTCCATTGGGTAACACTTTGGTCCACAGGCAAAGAGTGGAGGAGGCTTCTCGGGCAGATAATGTGCATTCCAAGCGGGAGAAGAAGAATGTTATTAAAGTGACGTAGACGACGAGAGAAGCGATGGTGTGCGTCATAGTGGAAAAAAAATTGGCCAAAATAAAGGCGCGCAAAAAATAAATTA
>CASHTC010000503.1:7500-12500 GCA_949357725.1 Hyperoplus immaculatus
TAGGCTCTGTAAACAAAGGGTATGTTAACAAACCGACCCCCGTAGCTAGCAACATGTAGCTCAAAGAGAAAAGGTTATAGCCTAGACTCATGCATTTCAAAGTGAGACCTGGTTTCATACATTTTATGAATTAACATTTAATACAAATTGTTGTTGAATTTGAATGTGTATCAAACCATCGCTGTGGCTCTTTGATATGATAATGTGTTTCCATGTGTTTGTATTATGCTGCAGATGAAAAGGATTTCACACACATGTACACACACACTCACACACACACACTCACATACACACACTTACACACATATGAACACTAACACATACACACTGGCACATACACTCCACACAAACACACACACACACACACACATATATGTACACTAACACAGACACTCACTCAGTCACACTCACACACACACACACACACACACACACACACATATTGTACCCTATTCACCTGCAGTGTCTCGACTAAAGATTTTTGTAAGACCTTTTTATTGGTGCATTCGTGCCCCAAAGGTGTAAACAAGGAAGTACTGTGTGTTCGGGGATGACAGGTGCGAACACACACACACACACACACACACACACACACACACAGAGAGAGAAATACACACACACACACAGAAACACACACACACACTGGACCGCGGCCAGAGACGTGCTGCCAACCGCAACTAGGGCACCAACCATTTTGGCCGAAAGACAGAACTGTGAGTGTGTGAGTGTGTGAGTGTGTGAGTGTGTGTGTGTGTGTGTGTGTGTGTGTGTGTGTGTGTGTGTGTGTGTGTGTGTGTGTGTGTGTGTGTGTGTGTGTCAGTCACCTTCAGACATGGAAACATGGAAAAAATCATAATGAGCATAAATAAGCTCTCTGTGTTCGCAGACACAAATATAGCTGCGCTGTTATTTTCCATACACAAGCAAGAGACCTTTTCCTCAAGTAAACAGTGTTCTACACACACACACACACACACACACACACACACACACACACACGCAAACACACACACATTCTACAGTTTATTTCCCTTCAGTTAGGCGAGTTTAAATTTGGTATAATGACGTTTAAATCAACTTTGAAGCTGGATTTAGGACACTGGACATTTCACTCCTGAAGTTTTGCACCTTCCCTCTGCCCCTGCTTGCCCCCCGAGGCCGTCCGCCTGAAGCTTCCTGCCGTGCCCTGGGGCCTTTTTCTGGGCGCCCGCCTGACACCCCACAGCTCTCTGGCCAGCCGGTCACCTCCGTGCTCTGCCCCAGGCCATTTCTTTTGTTTCCCTCCTCCCGGCTACCCACCCCCCACCCTGGTTGGGTTTTACTTTTTTTTCTTCCAGTGTTTGGTTGCCTGGAAGTCGACCTTTTTTTGGGGGGGGGGGGGGGGGTACTGTCATGGTCTGTCTGTGTCTTGTCTTGTTTTGGTGTTCCCCGTGTTTCCTGTTTTATTTTGGTACGTCTGTCTTGTTCCTCCCCATGTCCCGTCAAGCTTCCCTCCTGTTTGATTACTGCTCCCTCCCTGTGTGTGCGTGTGTGTGTGTGTGTGTGTGTGTGTGTGTGTGTGTGTGTGTGTGTGTGTGTGTGTGTGTGTGTGTGTGTATTACTGCTCCCTCCCTGTGTGTGTGTGTATTACTGCTCCCTCCCTGTGTGTGTGTGTGTGTGTGTGTGTGTGTGTGTGTGTGTGTGTGTGTGTGTGTGTGTGTGTGTGTGTGTGTGTGTGTGTGTGTGTGTGTGTGTGTGTGTATTACTGCTCCCTCCCTGTGTGTGTGTGTGTGTGTGTGTGTGTGTGTGTGTGTGTGTGTGTGTGTGTGTGTGTGTGTGTGTGTGTGTGTGTGTGTGTGTGTGTGTGTGTATTGCTGCTCCCTCCCCTAATGTGTTTCACCTGTCCCTCGTGTCTGCCCTGTCTCGTGTCTAGTATACAGACCCCTTGTCATTCCTTGTCTGTGCATTATGGTTTTTCGTGTGGTTGGTGGTGAGTCCTTGTCCTGTGTGTTCTCTCTGTTACCTGTGCTCCTGGACTTTTTTGACTTTTTGCCTGTCGGCCTTTTTTGTTGCCTTTTGAGCTAAATGAATATTCTTTTACTCCGACGTTTTGCATTTGGGTCCTGCTTGCCTGCCTGTCTGCCTGTCTGCCTGTCTGCTTGCCTGCCTGTCTGCCACACCGTAACATGCCTAGGGAGAGCATTCCTACCAAGTGTATTAATGCGCGGTTTAACTGCAACTGTGCCTGTGTCCTTCCATTCCCTGACAACATTCCTTACAGTAGAAATTGACAATTGAAACCTTTGGGAAAGCTTATTGTAGCCTTCCCCTAAACCATGACTGTAAACAATCTTTGTTTTTCCGATCTTTTGGGAGCTGTTTTGATGATCCCATTCTGTCTCACTTCTGCAGAGAGTCAAAGAGAAGTGCAACTTGCATTTAGGCACCTAAATACCTTTTCTCATGATTAAACAGACATTTATATGAGGTTCAAGGCTTAACAACATAATCCAACCAATGTTGTGTTTAAAGTCCTCAGTTTTACATGCTGTTACATGCATTAAAATCAGCAAAACCACAAGGGTTCCTATATTTTTGCACAGCCAGTTTTTCACATTTTATTTAATTTCATAAAAGTAAATACTGCTTTTCAAGAAATCTTTGTTTGGAAAACATCCCAGTACTTAGCTGTTCCTGGTAAATGAAAGACATACCACTTTTATCTTTTTTGTGTGAAAGCAGAGTCAATTATAATGCCGGCTGAGAGGGGTTCCCAAACGTTTTCATATGACTGTACATAAGGTTTCTCCAACTGTATTAATGCATTTAATTTTTTTTTTTTTTTAAATGATGCCCGGACATTCAGATTTTTATTTTTAAACATTCCAAAAAAAGTCAAAAATGCTAAAAAGTCACAATTTTGGACATTCACAAATTGATTGAAAAGTTTGAAAACAACATGTTCTATGCTCTTTATACTGTAGTAGCGGGTGCTGAGGAGAAATTACTCATTTATTCGTGGCCCTTAGAATTTTTTTATGAATAGCTATAAAAAGCTTAGACAAGACACCAAGCGAGACATTGGGTATTTATTATTAAATCGATGAAAGACGAATGTAGGGACAGTTTTTGTGCGACTAGAATATGCACACGAAATTCAGCTGTTTCCAATCAATAGGTTTCCCTCTCTCACACACACACACACACACACACACACACACACACACACACACACACACACCGAGGGAAGCGATAGTGTCAAATCTGTGCCGGAAATCATCAAAGAACTACTATATTCTGTACTTCAAAGAGACGCAGTATTTGCATCTTTTCACAGTGGAGCTTCTTATAAATGTGCCAGCTGACTGTGAGCCGTGTGTGTGTGTGTGTGTGTGTGTGTGTGTGTGTGTGTGTGTGTGTGTGTGTGTGTGTGTGTGTGTGTGTGTGTGTGTGTGTAAGCATATTTATGAATGTGTCGCTCCAAGAAAGATAATTCTCGAATTCTCCAGATACAGTAAAAGCGAGATTTGCTGTATTTTGTCAGCAGAAATACACATGAATAAATATGTGAGTATTTAAATGAAAATGGCGCGCACACACAAACACACACACACACACACACACACACACACACACACACACACTTGTACACACACACACACAATGGAAATGTTGTTTTCCACATGGGAGGTGAACAATAACAATATGTTTCTCATGCTTTATGTATTGGTGGTTTAGGCTGTGAGAACAGTGCTGCCTTCTAACCTCTGAAACCTGGTGAAAGATGCTGTCTTTAACTAGCCTGGCATTCCCAGACCTGCCACTAGGCGCTGGCATTCCCAGACCTGCCACTAGGCGCTGGCATTCCCAGACCTGCCACTAGGCGCTGGCATTCCCAGACCTGCCACTAGGCGCTGGCATTCCCAGACCTGCCACTTAGCGCTGGCATTCCCAGACCTGCCACTAGGCGCTGGCATTCCCAGACCTGCCACTAGGCGCTGGCATTCCCAGACCTGCCACTAGGCGCTGGCATTCCCAGACCTGCCACTAGGCGCTGGCATTCCCAGACCTGCCACTAGGCGCTGGCATTCCCAGACCTGCCACTAGGCGCTGGCATTCCCAGACCTGCCACTAGGCGCTGGCATTCCCAGACCTGCCACTAGGCGCTGGCATTCCCAGACCTGCCACTAGGCGCTGGCATTCCCAGACCTGCCACTAGGCGCTGGCATTCCCAGACCTGCCACTAGGCGCTGGCATTCCCAGACCTGCCACTAGGCGCTGGCATTCCCAGACCTGCCACTTAGCGCTGGCATTCCCAGACCTGCCACTAGGCGCTGGCATTCCCAGACCTGCCACTAGGCGCTGGCATTCCCAGACCTGCCACTAGGCGCTGGCATTCCCAGACCTGCCACTAGGCGCTGGCATTCCCAGACCTGCCACTAGGCGCTGGCATTCCCAGACCTGCCACTAGGCGCTGGCATTCCCAGACCTGCCACTAGGCGCTGGCATTCCCAGACCTGCCACTAGGCGCTGGCATTCCCAGACCTGCCACTAGGCGCTGGCATTCCCAGACCTGCCACTAGGCGCTGGCATTCCCAGACCTGCCACTAGGCGCTGGCATTCCCAGACCTGCCACTAGGCGCTGGCATTCCCAGACCTGCCACTAGGCGCTGGCATTCCCAGACCTGCCACTAGGCGCTGGCATTCCCAGACCTGCCATTGGCGCTGGCATTCCCAGACCTGCCACTAGGCGCTGGCATTCCCAGACCTGCCACTAGGCGCTGGCATTCCCAGACCTGCCACTAGGCGCTGGCATTCCCAGACCTGCCACTTAGCGCTGGCAAATTAAATTTGCTGCGCCTGTTGGTCTGGAAATTAATTAATTAATTCTAGCGCCCCCTTTGGACAAAAGCGTAAGTGTTTTTCCCGCACAAGAGCTTGCTGTCCTAGAGATCTTTGCTAAAATATTTCTGAAACAGTCTCATTTCTCCTCTGATGATCATAAATGACATGTAACAGCA
>CASHTC010000503.1:25000-27618 GCA_949357725.1 Hyperoplus immaculatus
GTACAGAAGAGTTTTAGTCTTTTTACTACGCTACATACTAAAGTACAGAAGAGTTTTAGTCTTTTTACTACGCTACATACTGAAGTACAGAAGAGTTTTAGTCTTTTTACTACACTACATACTAAAGTACAGAAGAGTTTTAGTCTTTTTACTACACTACATACTAAAGTACAGAAGAGTTTTAGTCTTTTTACTACACTACATACTAAAGTACAGAAGAGTTTTAGTCTTTTTACTACACTACATACTAAAGTACAGAAGAGTTTTAGTCTTTTTACTACACTACATACTAAAGTACAGAAGAGTTTTAGTCTTTTTACTACACTTCATACTAAAGTACATAAGAGTTTTAGTCTTTTTACTACACTACATACTAAAGTACAGAAGAGTTTTAGTCTTTTTACTACACTACATACTAAAGTACAGAAGAGTTTTAGTCTTTTTACTACACTACATACTAAAGTACAGAAGAGTTTTAGGGCCACAGACCTAAAAAAAAATCAGATAAGGAAGATTTTTTTTTCATTATGTCGAGAAATGTCAAGAATAAAGACGAATACTCCAAAATGCTATTGGAGTTAGTGGGGGCATTTATGTATTTTCAGCATACTACAAATTACCTGCATGTATTGGGACATCCTAAATCTTTTTCTGGCGTACTAAATAGTAGGGAAGTATGGGGATTGGAACGCAGGGTGTGATTTGTTACTAAAGTTGTTTTGGTTTTAAACAGGCGTCTATGAAGTTGCTTGTAGTACCTGAAATGTCCAGAAGGTGTCAGACTTTCTCCACTTTACGGCATATAAACCTCTGCTTGGCTTTGTTTACATTCAAATCATAGATAGATAGATAGATAGATAGATAGATAGATAGATAGATAGATAGATAGATAGATAGATAGATAGATAGATAGATAGATAGATAGATAGATAGATAGATGGATAGATGGATAGATAGATAGACTGTTAGATAGATAGATAGATAGATAGATAGATAGATAGATAGATAGATAGATAGATAGATAGATAGATAGATAGATAGATAGATAGATAGATAGATAGATAGATAGATAGATAGATAGATAGACTTCACTGAGCTGCCACTCACTCAAAATACATAATAAATAAAACAGGCCAACAAAAAAAAACCTGAACCGGAATATATATAATGTATTCTTTAATATGGGCCTAGTATCTATGTTCCTATACCACATTCAGAGCAATAGTGAAGCAAGCAAAAAGTCAAAATCAAAGTCAACTTACAGCAAAAAATTTAACTAAATACCTTCATATCTTTTAACCAATTTAAACAAACTATCTTAAATCTGCCAAACTCTACCTGTAACTGTTTTAATTAGACTATATTGTACTTTCACCCATTTAATTTTAATTGCTGCCACTCTTCACCACTGTGTAAATGTTTCAATTGTTTTTCTCTCTTCACCTGTTGTGTATTTGATGTATTTGCATTGAATATTGTTTATGTATTGTTGTTTTTCCTTTGAATTTGTTTTGAACTCGACGTCATTGTAAATGAGGGTCACCCCTCAACTGGTCTCTGGAGGATAAATAAAAGTTAAATGAAAAAAAATTTAATATAGGCCTAAGATACACACACATGGGGCGACTGTGTCTCAGGTGGTAGAGCGGGTCGGCAGATGATCAAAGGGTTGGAGGTTCGATCCCCGCCCGGCCACCTGAGTCATGGTTGTTGTGTCCTTGGGCAAGACACTTCACCCACCTTGCCTCGTGTGAATGTCGATAGTTAGCCTGCTGCTATCGGTGTATGAATGTGTGTGTGAATGGTAACGTGGGAAAGGAAAACAGGTCTCCCTTGAAAAAGAGTCTTCGGTCTCAATGGGATTTACCTGTAGAAATAAAGGTAAAAAAAATAAATAAATTGTGTCAAAAGAATAAAAACTAAGTAAATGTTTAAAAATGGTGATTCAGGAAAAATAGCAGATAAGACACACACACACACACACACACACCCACCCCCCCCCCCCCCACACACACACACACACACACACACACACACACACTGCTATCTCTCAAGATAACCAAAAAATGTCCTGTTATCCTATCAAAACAAACTATTGTAATTCCTTTAGGGCTTCCGTAGTTAATTGCCTTAAAAAAGGCGGACTTTCACTTTTAACAGTGTTACTGTAGTTTTGGCGCGTGTGTGTGCGTGTGCGTGTGCGTGTGTGTGTGTGTGTGGGTGGCAATCATGTGGCAATCCTGGCATGTAGGAGCTTCCCACTTTGAGTTTGATCTGCGCATGCGCAATGTGGCGGTTGATTCTCGTTTGAGGAAGTTTGAATCAACTTTTTTTCTTCAGTGTTTCTATGCGGCGGTGGACGGTTAGCTCACCTGACGCTACAGGTACGTGTGTGTGTGTGTGTGTGTGTGTGTGTGTGTGTGTGTGTGTGTGTGTGTGTGTGTGTGTGTGTGTGTGTGTGTGTGTGTGTGTGTGTGTGTGTGTGTGTGTGTGTGTGTGTGTGTGTGTGTGTGTGTGTCTGTATCTGTGTGTATTTCTGTCGCGTGGAGCTCATAAAAATAACCCAAACATCTGCGCAGGTGTGTTGTTGCTAAGTCGCTAATTATAGCGTAGTAACA
>CASHTC010000504.1:0-5000 GCA_949357725.1 Hyperoplus immaculatus
TTGAACACATTTAGACATTGAGTCTGTCCCACATTAACTGGAACTGTTTTAGCTTTTTGTTCTGAATGTTTTAATTGGTTTTGTCTCTTTGTAAACTGCTTCTATTTGTGTTGTCTCTTTGTTTTCTGCTTCTATTTGTTTTGTGTAACTATATATATATATATATATATATATATATATATATATATATATATATATTATTTTTTTATTTATTTATATTAGTTTAGTTTATTTATTCAGCACATTAACATGAATGGTGTGAGGAGGGAACAAAGCCCAATGGGCCATTTTAATGATCACAATCAAATCATATTTATAAACAAATAAACTTTAGAAAATAAGGAGACAAAGTCCATGAAGAATCAAGATGATCAAAGTGAGAGAAAGATGTGTTGGAGGTCAAACCCCAACCCAGCGGCAGGAGGTCAATCAGGAAAAGATAAGATGATTTTTTGTGATGGGATTGTTTTTACGTCATCTGTGTGTGTGTGTGTGTGTGTGTGTGTGTGATGATGTCATCTGTGTTCCTGAAACTTTCTGCTCTGTCATCACCCACGATTGATAAAATACACACACACACACGCACACACCCACCCACCCTTTGTTAAAGTGGTTCTCAACATGTCGAGTTTAAATGGATGAGAAATGCCTCCATCTGGTGGCGACCAGTGGTAGTGACGCAAAGCCTTGTAATCAGGTCAGTAATTGTAGACAGGTGTGCTAACAAACAGTGAATGCTGAGAGACCACACAGTCTTTACTAGTGATGGGTAGATGAGGCCTCGTGAAGCGTTGCGACACATTACCAAACTGTATTGATACTGTGTCGGTACTGTGTCACTGTGCTGCTCAATACTGACACTTGCTGGATCCTAAAAATCATTACCGGCAACCCAATGACAGACTCAACTGACATACTGATTTAAGACCTGCTTTACAATAATATGATTTAACTTATTGTATTTTATATTGTAATATTTCACATCTTAATCAAAGTTTGATTATCTTTTGTATTGTAGTGAACGTTGGGGTGTTGAGTTCTGATAGATCAAGTGGGAACTGGGAAGAACCAGATGAGATCACAAGGAAATAAAATCAAACACCTTATTTGCGGATATAAGATCAAAATGGTCCCACACGGCAGAAACTTTTCTTTTTCTCTCCGGCTCCATTATGGCAGTGATTTTCAACCAGTGTGCCGCGGCACACTAGTGTGCCTTGAGAGATCGTCAGGTGTGCCGTGGGAAATTATCTAATATCAGCTAATTAACCATTGTCGGGTGTCTGTGCTGTAATAAAGTGGCAGATAATGTAATAGGCTACTCTTCTACCGTATCCGATTATAAGACAGGGTTTTTTTCCCCTGGAAATAGGTTGTAAAAAGTCAGGTCGTCTTATATTCGGGGTCTAGTATTCGTCGTCCAGTAATGGACTGCCCGTTACCAGAGCGACCATTCAGCTTAATAATAATAATAATAATAATAATAATAATAATAATAATAATAATAATAATAATAATAATAACTAGAAAATCCCACAGAGATTTTGAAAGTACGGGCAGCCCTGCGCAGGCTGCCAATCCCCGCTTCGGCGGCGCCCCAGCCCGTCGGCCGGGCCAGAACGCTTCTACGAACCGCCGCCGCTGGCTTTCCGAACTCCAGTCCCGAGTTGTGGCCGTCCCCTGATGCTGTGTATACAATTTGGTGATGATAGGTTGGAAATCCACAGAGTGAATGTGACTTCACTGTATTTCAGGTCATGTACGTTAGGGAAGAAAGAAGGGGGGGCGAGGGGCGTGGCCTGTCAAACATTGCATTTTTGAATGATGGTTTTCGCATTTGTGGGGGCCCCTATGGGTTAATCTCGACAAGCTTAGAGGGCCATGCTACCACATGTCTTCTGCACATATCCTGCAAGTTTCATGATGATAGGACCTATGATCAATTAGTTATGGCCAATTTGTTATTAAGCCCTGCCCCTGCATAAACGTTTTAGTCAATGGCGGCCATGTTTTCCAAGCTATCCTACTAATATTTTTCGGAAACGTGCGTCATAGTCCCCCGGGGCTTCGTGAGACATTTGGTGTTGATAAAGTAAAACTTGACAAAGTTGTGGATAAAACCCTGTTTTTCAGTTCATGCTAATTAGCGAAAACATTTCCAGGTTGACTTTAATGATCCAAGATTTTTTGTAGAGCACCCTAAAATACACCTGTGGGAGAAATTTCAAGTCAATCGGACTTACGGTGTGCGGGGCATGGCCTCTCAAGCTTTCTTCAGTCGGGGCTTAATAACAGCATTTGTGGCGCCCCCTATGGGTTAATCTCGATAAGCTTTGAGGGACATGCTACCACATGACTTCTGCACATACCCAGGCCAACTTGTTAATAAGCCCCGCCCCTGCGTGAACGTTTTGGGCAATGGCGGCGAAAAAAATAATCATGGCTGACCCCTATGGTCCGAGAGGCTATAAAGGTAAAGGGGAGGAGCCTAACGCGGTAAAGGGGAGGAGCTTAATATGATAAAGGGGAGGAGCCTAACACTGTAAAGGGGATGGGCCTAATGTGGTAAAGGGGATGGACCTAATTTGGTAAAGGGGAGGAGCTTAATGTGGTAAAGGGGAGGGGCCTAAAGTGGTAAAGGGGAGGAGCCTAATTTGGTAAAGGGGAGGACCTTAATGTGGTGAAGGGGAGGAGCCTAATTTGGTAAAGGGGAGGAGCTTAATGTGGTAAAGGGGAGGGGCCTAATGTGGTAAAGGGGAGGAGCCTAGTTTGGTAAAGGGGAGGACCTTCATGTGGTGAAGGGGAGGAGCCTAATTTGGTAGAGGGGAGGAGCCTAATGTGGTAAAGGGGAGGATCCTAATGTGGTAAGGGGGAGGAGCCTAATTCGGTGAAGGGGAGGGGCCACATTTTGTTAAGGGGAGGAGCCTAATTCGGTTAAGGGGAGGAGCCTATTTTGGTAAAGGGGAGGAGCATAATTTGGTAAAGGGTGGAGCTTAATTTGGCAAAGGGGAGGAGCCTAATTTGGTAAAGGGGAGGGGCCTAATGTGGTAAAGGGGAGGAGCCTAATGTGGTAAAGGGCAGACGCCTAATTTTGTAAAGGGGAGGAGCTTAATGTGGTAAAGGGGAGGAGCCTAAGTTGGTAAAGGGGAGGAGCCTACTTTGGTAAAGGGGAGGAGCCTACTTTGGTAAAGGGGAGGAGCTTAATGTGGTAAAGGGGAGGAGCCTAATTTGGTAAAGGGGAGGAACCTAATGTGGTAAAGGGACATGCTACCACATGACTTCTGCACATACCCAGCAAGTTTGATGATGATAGGACCTATGGTTAAGGAGTTATGGCCAATTTGTGGATAGGCCCCGCCCCTGTGGCGCCCCCTATGGGTTAATCGCGATAAGCTTCGAGGGACATGCTACCACATGACTTCTGCACACACCCAGCAAGTTTGATGATGATAGGACCTATGGTTAAGGAGTTATGGCCAACGTGTTATTAAGCCCCGCCCCTGCGTAAACTATTTGGTCAATGGCGGCCATGTTTTTCAAGTTGTCCTACTAATCTTTTACGGGTATGTTTATTGTAGTCCCCCGGGGCTTAACGAGAAATTTGGTGTTGATACTTTTATTCTGAAACTACACATCAGAATGTCCTGAAACTTTTTGTGTGGCCTCATGGGGTTGTGAACTATGACCCTGGAGTGGAATGACTCTGGAATAACAGGGCGTTTTTTTTTTAATTGAATCCAAAATCATATCTAATTTTGAAAATATGAGAGAAATTAGATATGATTTTGGATTCAATTTAAAAAAAACGCCCTGTTATTCCAGAGTCATTCAACTCCAGGGTCATAGTTCCCCATGAGTTCACCCCATGAGGTCACCCTGAAAGTACACATCAGAATGTCCTGAATCTTCTTGTTTGACCTCATGGGGTTGTGAACTATGACCCTGGAGTGGAATGACTCTGGAATAACAGGGCGTTTTCTTTTAAATTGAATCCAAAACCATATCTAATTTCTCTCATATTTTCAATATCTAGTGGGCTTTTATTTTGAAACTACACATCAGAATGTCCTGAAACTTCTTGGGTGACCTCATGGGGTTGTGAACTATGACCCTGGAGTGGAATGACTCTGGAATAACAGGGCGTTTTCTTTTAAATTGAATCCAAAATCATATCTAATTTCTCTCATATTTTCAATATCTAGTGGGCTTTTATTTTGAAACTACACATCAGAATGTCCTGAAACTTCTTGGGTGACCTCATGGGGTTGTGAACTATGACCCTGGAGTGGAATGACTCTGGAATAACAGGGCGTTTTCTTTTAAATTGAATCCAAAATCATATCTAATTTCTCTCATATTTTCAATATCTAGTGGGCTTTTATTTTGAAACTACACATCAGAATGTCCTGAAACTTCTTGGGTGACCTCATGGGGTTGTGAACTATGACCCTGGAGTGGAATGACTCTGGAATAACAGGGCGTTTTTTTTTAATTGAATCCAAAATCATATCTAATTTTGAAAATATGAGAGAAATTAGATATGATTTTGGATTCAATTTAAAAAAAACGCGCTGTTATTCCAGAGTGATTCAACTCCAGGGTCATAGTTCCCCATGAGTTCACCCCATGAGGTCACCCTGAAAGTACACATCAGAATGTCCTGAATCTTCTTGTGTGACCTCATGGGGTTGTGAACTATGACCCTGGAGTGGAATGACTCTGGAATAACAGGGTTTTTTTTTAAATTGAATCCAAAATCATATCTAATTTCTCTCATATTTTCAATATCTAGTGGGCTTTTATTTTGAAACTACACATCAGAATGTCCTGAAACTTCTTGGGTGACCTCATGGGGTTGTGAACTATGACCCTGGAGTGGAAAGACTCTGGAATAACAGGGCGTTTTTTTTTAAATTGAATCCAAAATCATATCTAATTTCTCTCATATTTTCAATATCTAGTGGGCTTTTATTCTGAAACTACACATCAGAATGTCCTGA
>CASHTC010000504.1:15000-20000 GCA_949357725.1 Hyperoplus immaculatus
ATTATGTCGGACAGAACTTGGTTTCAAGTCTCTAGGACCTACGGTTCTGGAGTTATAAGCGAAACATCTTTCTAAGTGCTGAGTCCGAAAAAAAAAGTTCCAATATGGGCCAATGCTGCCCTCTTGTGGCTTTGCGGAGATAATACATATCAGTGCATGACTAGGATAAGGGGGTTTTAACCAGGATGGCCCAAAGGGCCATCGTCAAATAACTCTCCTTGAAAAGGTAAAGTTGACATTTAAAGTGGCCTACTAGACTAATTTTGGGATGGGCTTTCCAATGGTGCTACCCCCGAGGCTCTAGGAGCTTTGTTTTCCGAGTTATGAGTGTTTTTATGTTTAAAAGTTCTGTATCTCCTGAACGGAAGGTCGTAGAGACTCGGGGACAACTCCAGTGTGTTCAGCGTGGCCGAATTATGTCTGACGGAACTGGTTTCAAGTCTCTAGGACCTACGGTTCTGGAGTTATAAGCGAAAACGTCGGCCCAATGGGAATGAATGGGCGTCATTGAAAATATCTCTAAGTGTTGAGTCCAAAAAAAAAAAGTTCCCCCAGGAAGTGTCTATGAGCACGTTTCAGGCCATTTCGAGTGGTCTGGTAATGGTCTGTAGTGAAGTTTTCTAAAAACCCTATGTAAAAAGTTGGAATCTGAATGTGGAATCTGAATGTGGAATGTGGAATCTGAATGTGGAATCTGAATGTGGAATGTGGAATCTGAATGTGGAATCTGAATGTGGAATCTGAATGTGGAATGTGGAATCTGAATGTGGAATCTGAATGTGGAATGTGGAATCTGAATGTGGAAGCTGAATGTGGAATGTGGAATCTGAATGTGGAAGCTGGGCTAGGATAAGGGCCATCGTCAAATAACTCTCCTTGAAAAGGTAAAGTTGACATTTAAAGTGGCCTACTAGACTAATTTTGGGATGGGCTTTCCAATGGTGCTACCCCCGAGGCTCTAGGAGCTTTCCTTCTGTGAGTTTCCAGTGTTTTTATGTTTAAAAGTTCTGTATCTCCTGAACGGAAGGTCGTAGAGACTCGGGGACAACTCCAGTGTGTTCAGCGTGCCCGAATTATGTCGGACATAACTTGGTTTCAAGTCTCTAGGACCTAGGGTTAGGGTTAGGGTTAGGGTTAGGGTTAGGGTTAGGGTTAGGGTTAGGGTTAGGGTTAGGGTTAGGGTTAGGGTTAGGGTTAGGGTTAGGGTTAGGGTTAGGGTTAGGGTTAGGGTTAGGGTTAGGGGTTAGGGTTAGGGTTAGGGTTAGGGGGTTAGGGTTAGGGTTAGGGTTAGGGTTAGGGTTAGGGGTTAGGGTTAGGGTTAGGGTTAGGGTTAGGGTTAGGGTTAGGGTTAGGGTTAGGGTTAGGGTTAGGGTTAGGGTTAGGGTTAGGGTTAGGGTTAGGGTTAGGGTTAGGGTTAGGGTTAGGGTTAGGGTTAGGGTTAGGGTTAGGGTTAGGGTTAGGGTTAGGGTTAGGTTAAGAGCAATCTGCCCACTTTTCAAAAGTGGTTTTTTGGACGTAAATTTTGAACGCAGAGGGGCAACCTCATACCGAGACCATCCTCGGATACCTTGGGACCAGGCGCATTGGCCGAAAAAGTTTCGTCCCCCTGGTGGCGATTGTGGGTACTGCAATCGCGATTTGAAAAGTTTGAAGCTCTGTAACTCCCCAACGCAGAGGGGCAACACAATTCCAAGCAGTGCCTGTTGTAGCCCTTGGCCAGGACTACATGCTCACCAATTTTTAGCCATTTCCGAGTAACTTTTTTTAACATGGAAAAACAGGTTTTTTGGGAATAACGTCTGGTAGGGGAGGGGCAACTGCACAAGATTTTTAACCAAGATACTAGGCGTGGGGACGGATCAGAATCCGTTGAAATTTTGGTTCTATGTTGTTTCTATCCCGAGTTATGGCCGATTTGGTCTGCGCATGCGCAGTAGTGTTTTGGCCCATAATATGTCTGTTGAAAGAGGGGCTCTTCCTGATTCCAAATCCGTTGAAAGTAGGTCTTTATGACCTTCCTATCAGAAGTTATGGCCAAATGAGTACAAGTGAAATTGTGTGAAAATTTGACTAAGTGTGGAGTCAAAAATACTTCCCACAGAAAGTGTCTAGGAGCACGTTCCAGGCCATTTTGAGTGGTCTGGTAATGGTCTGTGGTGAAGTTTTCTAAAAACCCTATGTAAAAAGTTGGAATCTGAATGTGGAATCTGAATGTGGAATGTGGAATCTGAATGTGGAATCTGAATGTGGAATGTGGAATCTGAATGTGGAATCTGAAGGGTTAGGGTTAGGGTTAGGGTTAGGGTTAGGGTTAGGGTTAGGGTTAGGGTTAGGGTTAGGGTTAGGGTTAGGGTTAGGGTTAGGGTTAGGGTTAGGGTTAGGGTTAGGGTTAGGGTTAGGGTTAGGGTTAGGGTTAGGGTTAGGGTTAGGGTTAGGGTTAGGGTTAGGGTTAGGGTTAGGGTTAGGGTTAGGGTTAGGGTTAGGGTTAGGGTTAGGGTTAGGGGTTAGGGTTAGGGTTAGGGTTAGGGTTAGGGTTAGGGTTAGGGTTAGGGTTAGGGTTAGGGTTAGGGTTAGGGTTAGGGTTAGGGTTAGGGTTAGGGTTAGGGTTAGGGTTAGGGTTAGGGTTAGGGTTAGGGTTAGGGTTAGGGTTAGGGTTAGGGTTAGGTTAAGAGCAATCTGCCCACTTTTCAAAAGTGGTTTTTTGGACGTAAATTTTGAACGCAGAGGGGCAACCTCATACCGAGACCATCCTCGGATACCTTGGGACCAGGCGCATTGGCCGAAAAAGTTTCGTCCCCCTGGTGGCGATTGTGGGTACTGCAATCGCGATTTGAAAAGTTTGAAGCTCTGTAACTCCCCAACGCAGAGGGGCAACACAATTCCAAGCAGTGCCTGTTGTAGCCCTTGGCCAGGACTACATGCTCACCAATTTTTAGCCATTTCCGAGTAACTTTTTTTAACATGGAAAAACAGGTTTTTTGGGAATAACGTCTGGTAGGGGAGGGGCAACTGCACAAGATTTTTAACCAAGATACTAGGCGTGGGGACGGATCAGAATCCGTTGAAATTTTGGTTCTATGTTGTTTCTATCCCGAGTTATGGCCGATTTGGTCTGCGCATGCGCAGTAGTGTTTTGGCCCATAATATGTCTGTTGAAAGAGGGGCTCTTCCTGATTCCAAATCCGTTGAAAGTAGGTCTTTATGACCTTCCTATCAGAAGTTATGGCCAAATGAGTACAAGTGAAATTGTGTGAAAATTTGACTAAGTGTGGAGTCAAAAATACTTCCCACAGAAAGTGTCTAGGAGCACGTTCCAGGCCATTTTGAGTGGTCTGGTAATGGTCTGTGGTGAAGTTTTCTAAAAACCCTATGTAAAAAGTTGGAATCTGAATGTGGAATCTGAATGTGGAATGTGGAATCTGAATGTGGAATAGGGTTAGGGTTAGGGTTAGGGTTAGGGTTAGGGTTAGGGTTAGGGTTAGGGTTAGGGTTAGGGTTAGGGTTAGGGTTAGGGTTAGGGTTAGGGTTAGGGTTAGGGTTAGGGTTAGGGTTAGGGTTAGGGTTAGGGTTAGGGTTAGGGTTAGGGTTAGGGTTAGGGTTAGGGTTAGGGTTAGGGTTAGGGTTAGGGTTAGGGTTAGGGTTAGGGTTAGGGTTAGGGTTAGGGTTAGGGTTAGGGTTAGGGTTAGGGTTAGGGTTAGGGTTAGGGTTAGGGTTAGGGTTAGGGTTAGGGTTAGGGTTAGGGTTAGGGTTAGGGTTAGGGGTTAGGGTTAGGGTTAGGGTTAGGGTTAGGGTTAGGGTTAGGGTTAGGGTTAGGGTTAGGGTTAGGGTTAGGGTTAGGGTTAGGGTTAGGGTTAGAGGGTTAGGGTTAGGGTTAGGGTTAGGGTTAGGGTTAGGGTTAGGGTTAGGGTTAGGGTTAGGGTTAGGGTTAGGGTTAGGGTTAGGGTTAGGGTTAGGGTTAGGGTTAGGGTTAGGGTTAGGGTTAGGGTTAGGGTTAGGGTTAGGGTTAGGGTTAGGGTTAGGGTTAGGGTTAGGGTTAGGGTTAGGGTTAGGGTTAGGTTAAGAGCAATCTGCCCACTTTTCAAAAGTGGTTTTTTGGACGTAAATTTTGAACGCAGAGGGGCAACCTCATACCGAGACCATCCTCGGATACCTTGGGACCAGGCGCATTGGCCGAAAAAGTTTCGTCCCCCTGGTGGCGATTGTGGGTACTGCAATCGCGATTTGAAAAGTTTGAAGCTCTGTAACTCCCCAACGCAGAGGGGCAACACAATTCCAAGCAGTGCCTGTTGTAGCCCTTGGCCAGGACTACATGCTCACCAATTTTTAGCCATTTCCGAGTAACTTTTTTTAACATGGAAAAACAGGTTTTTTGGGAATAACGTCTGGTAGGGGAGGGGCAACTGCACAAGATTTTTAACCAAGATACTAGGCGTGGGGACGGATCAGAATCCGTTGAAATTTTGGTTCTATGTTGTTTCTATCCCGAGTTATGGCCGATTTGGTCTGCGCATGCGCAGTAGTGTTTTGGCCCATAATATGTCTGTTGAAAGAGGGGCTCTTCCTGATTCCAAATCCGTTGAAAGTAGGTCTTTATGACCTTCCTATCAGAAGTTATGGCCAAATGAGTACAAGTGAAATTGTGTGAAAATTTGACTAAGTGTGGAGTCAAAAATACTTCCCACAGAAAGTGTCTAGGAGCACGTTCCAGGCCATTTTGAGTGGTCTGGTAATGGTCTGTGGTGAAGTTTTCTAAAAACCCTATGTAAAAAGTTGGAATCTGAATGTGGAATCTGAATGTGGAATGTGGAATCTGAATGTGGAATCTGAATGTGGAATGTGGAATCTGAATGTGGAATCTGAAGGGTTAGGGTTAGGGTTAGGGTTAGGGTTAGGGTTAGGGTTAGGGTTAGGGTTAGGGTTAGGGTTAGGGTTAGGGTTAGGGTTAGGGTTAGGGTTAGGGTTAGGGTTAGGGTTAGGGTTAGGGTTAGGGTTAGGGTTAG
>CASHTC010000504.1:22500-32096 GCA_949357725.1 Hyperoplus immaculatus
GGGTTAGGGTTAGGGTAGGGTTAGGGTTAGGGTTAGGGTTAGGGTTAGGGTTAGGGTTAGGGTTAGGGTTAGGGTTAGGGTTAGGGTTAGGGTTAGGGTTAGGTAGTTAGAGGTTAGGGTTAGGGTTAGGATAAGGGGGTTTTAACCAGGATGGCCCAAAGGGCTAGGGTTAGGGTTAGGGTTAGGGTTAGGGTTAGGTTAAGAGCAATCTGCCCACTTTTCAAAAGTGGTTTTTTGGACGTAAATTTTGAACGCAGAGGGGCAACCTCATACCGAGACCATCCTCGGATACCTTGGGACCAGGCGCATTGGCCGAAAAAGTTTCGTCCCCCTGGTGGCGATTGTGGGTACTGCAATCGCGATTTGAAAAGTTTGAAGCTCTGTAACTCCCCAACGCAGAGGGGCAACACAATTCCAAGCAGTGCCTGTTGTAGCCCTTGGCCAGGACTACAGGGTTAGGGTTAGGGTTAGGGTTAGGGTTAGGGTTAGGGTTAGGGTTAGGGTTAGGGTTAGGGTTAGGGGTTAGGGTTAGGGTTAGGGTTAGGGTTAGGGTTAGGGTTAGGGTTAGGGTTAGGGTTAGGGTTAGGGTTAGGGTTAGGGTTAGGGTTAGGGTTAGGGTTAGGGTTAGGGTTAGGGTTAGGGTTAGGGTTAGGGTTAGGGTTAGGGTTAGGGTTAGGGTTAGGGTTAGGGTTAGGGTTAGGGTTAGGGTTAGGGTTAGGGTTAGGGTTAGGGTTAGGGTTAGGGTTAGGGTTAGGGTTAGGGTTAGGGTTAGGGTTAGGGTTAGGGTTAGGGTTAGGGTTAGGGTTAGGGTTAGGGTTAGGGTTAGGGTTAGGGTTAGGGTTAGGGTTAGGGTTAGGGTTAGGGTTAGGGTTAGGGTTAGGGTTAGGGTTAGGGTTAGGGTTAGGGTTAGGGTTAGGGTTAGGGTTAGGGTTAGGGTTAGGGTTAGGGTTAGGGTTAGGGTTAGGGTTAGGGTTAGGGTTAGGGTTAGGGTTAGGGTTAGGGTTAGGGTTAGGGTTAGGGTTAGGGTTAGGGTTAGGGTTAGGGTTAGGGTTAGGGTTAGGGTTAGGGTTAGGGTTAGGGTTAGGGTTAGGGTTAGGGTTAGGGTTAGGGTTAGGGTTAGGGTTAGGGTTAGGGTTAGGGTTAGGGTTAGGGTTAGGGTTAGGGTTAGGGTTAGGGTTAGGGTTAGGGTTAGGGTTAGGGTTAGGGTTAGGGTTAGGGTTAGGGTTAGGGTTAGGGTTAGGGTTAGGGTTAGGGTTAGGGTTAGGGTTAGGGTTAGGGTTAGGGTTAGGGTTAGGGTTAGGGTTAGGGTTAGGGTTAGGGTTAGGGTTAGGGTTAGGGTTAGGGTTAGGGTTAGGGTTAGGGTTAGGGTTAGGGTTAGGGTTAGGATAAGGGGGTTTTAACCAGGATGGCCCAAAGGGCCATCGTCAAATAACTCTCCTTGAAAAGGTAAAGTTGACATTTAAAGTGGCCTACTAGACTAATTTTGGGATGGGCTTTCCAATGGTGCTACCCCCGAGGCTCTAGGAGCTTTGGTTTCCGAGTTATGAGTGTTTTTATGTTTAAAAGTTCTGTATCTCCTGAACGGAAGGTCGTAGAGACTCGGGGACAACTCCAGTGTGTTCAGCGTGGCCGAATTATGTCGGACAGAACTTGGTTTCAAGTCTCTAGGACCTACGGTTCTGGAGTTATAAGCGAAAACGTCGGCCCAATGGGAATGAATGGGCGTCATTGAAAATATCTCTAAGTGTTGAGTCCAAAAAAAAAAAGTTCCCCCAGGAAGTGTCTATGAGCACGTTTCAGGCCATTTCGAGTGGTCTGGTAATGGTCTGTAGTGAAGTTTTCTAAAAACCCTATGTAAAAAGTTGGAATCTGAATGTGGAATCTGAATGTGGAATGTGGAATCTGAATGTGGAATCTGAATGTGGAATGTGGAATCTGAATGTGGAATCTGAATGTGGAATCTGAATGTGGAATGTGGAATCTGAATGTGGAATCTGAATGTGGAATCTGAATGTGGAATGTGGAATCTGAATGTGGAAGCTGAATGTGGAATGTGGAATCTGAATGTGGAAGCTGGGCTAGGATAAGGGCCATCGTCAAATAACTCTCCTTGAAAAGGTAAAGTTGACATTTAAAGTGGCCTACTAGACTAATTTTGGGATGGGCTTTCCAATGGTGCTACCCCCGAGGCTCTAGGAGCTTTCCTTCTGTGAGTTTCCAGTGTTTTTATGTTTAAAAGTTCTGTATCTCCTGAACGGAAGGTCGTAGAGACTCGGGGACAACTCCAGTGTGTTCAGCGTGCCCGAATTATGTCGGACATAACTTGGTTTCAAGTCTCTAGGACCTACGGTTCTGGAGTTATAAGCGAAACATCTTTCTAAGTGCTGAGTCCAAAAAAAAAAGTTCCAATATGGGCCAATGCTGCCCTCTTGTGGCTTTGCGGAGATAATACATATCAATGCATGACTGTGCTTTTGATAAATCAAAATAAATGTTTTTTTAGACTCTCATTCCAAAGCCAGTCTCCTGTCTCTTCCAGTGTGTTACAACGTCATCAACAACACGTCTTAATCAATGAAAAACATTCGTATTCACATGCAAAAGCATCTATAACAGTCTGTCTGTCTGTCTGTCTGTCTGTATGTCTACACCCCCAACGCGTGAGTACACACACACACACACACACACAGGGTTAATACACACTCACTCACTAACACACATTATTATTATCAATATTAATATATTAGGAATGTGCATTTAATTTTCTGACCTGTGTGTGTGTGTGTGTGTGTGTGTGTGTGTGTGTGTGTCTCTCTGTCTGTCTCTCTCTCCCTCTGTCTGTCTCTCCCTCTCTCTCTCTCTCTCTCTCTCTGTCTGTCTCTCCCTCTGTCTGTCTGTCTGTCTGTCTCTCCCTCTGTCTGTCTGTCTGTCTGTGTGTCTGTCTGTCTGTCTGTCTGTCTGTCTGTCTATCTGTCTGTCTGTATAGACAATAAATATTTTTTTTCTGTTTTACAGACGGACAAAACAAAGCCTTCACAATGGACTACAACTCCTCTGCCCCGTCTAAATAGGTAACTCATTCATGGTTGAATGTGACATAAGGTGCTCATAATCAAATACAAAAAAATATATGTATTGTATTATTGGACAAACATGTCTCTGCTCTGCTCTTTCTGTTTCTATTTCGCCATAGCCTTGCCCGTGAAGCTGCACATGAAGTCCATCTCTAAAAAGATAAGTAGGGTTAGGGTTAGGGTTAGGGTTAGGATAAGGGGGTTTTAACCAGGATGGCCCAAAGGGCCATCGTCAAATAACTCTCCTTGAAAAGGTAAAGTTGACATTTAAACTGGCCTACTAGACAAATGTTGGGATGGGCTTTCCTATGGTGCTACCCCCGAGGCTCTAGGAGCTTTCCTTCTTTGAGTTTCCAGTGTTTTTATGTTTAAAAGTTCTGTATCTCCTGAACGGAAGGTCGTAGAGACTCGGGGACAACTCCAGTGTGTTCAGCGTGCCCGAATTATGTCGGACAGAACTTGGTTTCAAGTCTCTAGGACCTACGGTTCTGGAGTTATAAGCGAAACATCTTTCTAAGTGCTGAGTCCGAAAAAAAAAGTTCCAATATGGGCCAATGCTGCCCTCTTGTGGCTTTGCGGAGATAATACATATCAGTGCATGACTAGGATAAGGGGGTTTTAACCAGGATGGCCCAAAGGGCCATCGTCAAATAACTCTCCTTGAAAAGGTAAAGTTGACATTTAAAGTGGCCTACTAGACTAATTTTGGGATGGGCTTTCCAATGGTGCTACCCCCGAGGCTCTAGGAGCTTTGGTTTCCGAGTTATGAGTGTTTTTATGTTTAAAAGTTCTGTATCTCCTGAACGGAAGGTCGTAGAGACTCGGGGACAACTCCAGTGTGTTCAGCGTGGCCGAATTATGTCGGACAGAACTTGGTTTCAAGTCTCTAGGACCTACGGTTCTGGAGTTATAAGCGAAAACGTCGGCCCAATGGGAATGAATGGGCGTCATTGAAAATATCTCTAAGTGTTGAGTCCAAAAAAAAAAAGTTCCCCCAGGAAGTGTCTATGAGCACGTTTCAGGCCATTTCGAGTGGTCTGGTAATGGTCTGTAGTGAAGTTTTCTAAAAACCCTATGTAAAAAGTTGGAATCTGAATGTGGAATCTGAATGTGGAATGTGGAATCTGAATGTGGAATCTGAATGTGGAATGTGGAATCTGAATGTGGAATCTGAATGTGGAATCTGAATGTGGAATGTGGAATCTGAATGTGGAATCTGAATGTGGAATCTGAATGTGGAATGTGGAATCTGAATGTGGAAGCTGAATGTGGAATGTGGAATCTGAATGTGGAAGCTGGGCTAGGATAAGGGCCATCGTCAAATAACTCTCCTTGAAAAGGTAAAGTTGACATTTAAAGTGGCCTACTAGACTAATTTTGGGATGGGCTTTCCAATGGTGCTACCCCCGAGGCTCTAGGAGCTTTCCTTCTGTGAGTTTCCAGTGTTTTTATGTTTAAAAGTTCTGTATCTCCTGAACGGAAGGTCGTAGAGACTCGGGGACAACTCCAGTGTGTTCAGCGTGCCCGAATTATGTCGGACATAACTTGGTTTCAAGTCTCTAGGACCTACGGTTCTGGAGTTATAAGCGAAACATCTTTCTAAGTGCTGAGTCCAAAAAAAAAAGTTCCAATATGGGCCAATGCTGCCCTCTTGTGGCTTTGCGGAGATAATACATATCAATGCATGACTGTGCTTTTGATAAATCAAAATAAATGTTTTTTTAGACTCTCATTCCAAAGCCAGTCTCCTGTCTCTTCCAGTGTGTTACAACGTCATCAACAACACGTCTTAATCAATGAAAAACATTCGTATTCACATGCAAAAGCATCTATAACAGTCTGTCTGTCTGTCTGTCTGTCTGTATGTCTACACCCCCAACGCGTGAGTACACACACACACACACACACACAGGGTTAATACACACTCACTCACTAACACACATTATTATTATCAATATTAATATATTAGGAATGTGCATTTAATTTTCTGACCTGTGTGTGTGTGTGTGTGTGTGTGTGTGTGTGTGTGTGTCTCTCTGTCTGTCTCTCTCTCCCTCTGTCTGTCTCTCCCTCTCTCTCTCTCTCTCTCTCTCTGTCTGTCTCTCCCTCTGTCTGTCTGTCTGTCTGTCTCTCCCTCTGTCTGTCTGTCTGTCTGTGTGTCTGTCTGTCTGTCTGTCTGTCTGTCTGTCTATCTGTCTGTCTGTATAGACAATAAATATTTTTTTTCTGTTTTACAGACGGACAAAACAAAGCCTTCACAATGGACTACAACTCCTCTGCCCCGTCTAAATAGGTAACTCATTCATGGTTGAATGTGACATAAGGTGCTCATAATCAAATACAAAAAAATATATGTATTGTATTATTGGACAAACATGTCTCTGCTCTGCTCTTTCTGTTTCTATTTCGCCATAGCCTTGCCCGTGAAGCTGCACATGAAGTCCATCTCTAAAAAGATAAGTAGGGTTAGGGTTAGGGTTAGGGTTAGGATAAGGGGGTTTTAACCAGGATGGCCCAAAGGGCCATCGTCAAATAACTCTCCTTGAAAAGGTAAAGTTGACATTTAAACTGGCCTACTAGACAAATGTTGGGATGGGCTTTCCTATGGTGCTACCCCCGAGGCTCTAGGAGCTTTCCTTCTTTGAGTTTCCAGTGTTTTTATGTTTAAAAGTTCTGTATCTCCTGAACGGAAGGTCGTAGAGACTCGGGGACAACTCCAGTGTGTTCAGCGTGCCCGAATTATGTCGGACAGAACTTGGTTTCAAGTCTCTAGGACCTACGGTTCTGGAGTTATAAGCGAAACATCTTTCTAAGTGCTGAGTCCGAAAAAAAAAGTTCCAATATGGGCCAATGCTGCCCTCTTGTGGCTTTGCGGAGATAATACATATCAGTGCATGACTAGGATAAGGGGGTTTTAACCAGGATGGCCCAAAGGGCCATCGTCAAATAACTCTCCTTGAAAAGGTAAAGTTGACATTTAAAGTGGCCTACTAGACTAATTTTGGGATGGGCTTTCCAATGGTGCTACCCCGAGGCTCTAGGAGCTTTGGTTTCCGAGTTATGAGTGTTTTTATGTTTAAAAGTTCTGTATCTCCTGAACGGAAGGTCGTAGAGGACTCGGGGACAACTCCAGTGTGTTCAGCGTGCCGAATTATGTCGGACAGAACTTGGTTTCAAGTCTCTAGGACCTACGGTTCTGGAGTTATAAGCGAAAAACGTCGGCCCAATGGGAATGAATGGGCGTCATTGAAAATATCTCTAAGTGTTGAGTCCAAAAAAAAAAAGTTCCCCCAGGAAGTGTCTATGAGCACGTTTCAGGCCATTTCGAGTGGTCTGGTAATGGTCTGTAGTGAAGTTTTCTAAAAACCCTATGTAAAAAGTTGGAATCTGAATGTGGAATCTGAATGTGGAATGTGGAATCTGAATGTGGAATCTGAATGTGGAATGTGGAATCTGAATGTGGAATCTGAATGTGGAATCTGAATGTGGAATGTGGAATCTGAATGTGGAATCTGAATGTGGAATCTGAATGTGGAATGTGGAATCTGAATGTGGAAGCTGAATGTGGAATGTGGAATCTGAATGTGGAAGCTGGGCTAGGATAAGGGCCATCGTCAAATAACTCTCCTTGAAAAGGTAAAGTTGACATTTAAAGTGGCCTACTAGACTAATTTTGGGATGGGCTTTCCAATGGTGCTACCCCCGAGCTCTAGGAGCTTTCTTCTGTGAGTTTCCAGTGTTTTTATGTTTAAAAGTTCTGTATCTCCTGAACGGAAGGTCGTAGAGACTCGGGGACAACTCCAGTGTGTTCAGCGTGCCCGAATTATGTCGGACATAACTTGGTTTCAAGTCTCTAGGACCTACGGTTCTGGAGTTATAAGCGAAACATCTTTCTAAGTGCTGAGTCCAAAAAAAAAAGTTCCAATATGGGCCAATGCTGCCCTCTTGTGGCTTTGCGGAGATAATACATATCAATGCATGACTGTGCTTTTGATAAATCAAAATAAATGTTTTTTTAGACTCTCATTCCAAAGCCAGTCTCCTGTCTCTTCCAGTGTGTTACAACGTCATCAACAACACGTCTTAATCAATGAAAAACATTCGTATTCACATGCAAAGCATCTATAACAGTCTGTCTGTCTGTCTGTCTGGTCTGTATGTCTACACCCCCAACGCGTGAGTACACACACACACACACACACACAGGGTTAATACACACTCACTCACTAACACACATTATTATTATCAATATTAATATATTAGGAATGTGCATTTAATTTTCTGACCTGTGTGTGTGTGTGTGTGTGTGTGTGTGTGTGTGTGTGTCTCTCTGTCTGTCTCTCTCTCCCTCTGTCTGTCTCTCCCTCTCTCTCTCTCTCTCTCTCTCTGTCTGTCTCTCCCTCTGTCTGTCTGTCTGTCTGTCTCTCCCTCTGTCTGTCTGTCTGTCTGTGTGTCTGTCTGTCTGTCTGTCTGTCTGTCTGTCTATCTGTCTGTCTGTATAGACAATAAATATTTTTTTTCTGTTTTACAGACGGACAAAACAAAGCCTTCACAATGGACTACAACTCCTCTGCCCCGTCTAAATAGGTAACTCATTCATGGTTGAATGTGACATAAGGTGCTCATAATCAAATACAAAAAAATATATGTATTGTATTATTGGACAAACATGTCTCTGCTCTGCTCTTTCTGTTTCTATTTCGCCATAGCCTTGCCCGTGAAGCTGCACATGAAGTCCATCTCTAAAAAGATAAGTAGGGTTAGGGTTAGGGTTAGGGTTAGGATAAGGGGGTTTTAACCAGGATGGCCCAAAGGGCCATCGTCAAATAACTCTCCTTGAAAAGGTAAAGTTGACATTTAAACTGGCCTACTAGACAAATGTTGGGATGGGCTTTCCTATGGTGCTACCCCCGAGGCTCTAGGAGCTTTCCTTCTTTGAGTTTCCAGTGTTTTTATGTTTAAAAGTTCTGTATCTCCTGAACGGAAGGTCGTAGAGACTCGGGGACAACTCCAGTGTGTTCAGCGTGCCCGAATTATGTCGGACAGAACTTGGTTTCAAGTCTCTAGGACCTACGGTTCTGGAGTTATAAGCGAAACATCTTTCTAAGTGCTGAGTCCGAAAAAAAAGTTCCAATATGGGCCAATGCTGCCCTCTTGTGGCTTTGCGGAGATAATACATATCAGTGCATGACTAGGATAAGGGGGTTTTAACCAGGATGGCCCAAAGGGCCATCGTCAAATAACTCTCCTTGAAAAGGTAAAGTTGACATTTAAAGTGGCCTACTAGACTAATTTTGGGATGGGCTTTCCAATGGTGCTACCCCCGAGGCTCTAGGAGCTTTGGTTTCCGAGTTATGAGTGTTTTTATGTTAAAAGTTCTGTATCTCCTGAACGGAAGGTCGTAGAGACTCGGGGACAACTCCAGTGTGTTCAGCGTGGCCGAATTATGTCGGACAGAACTTGGTTTCAAGTCTCTAGGACCTACGGGTTCTGGAGTTATAAGCGAAAACGTCGGCCCAATGGAATGAATGGGCGTCATTGAAAATATCTCTAAGTGTTGAGTCCAAAAAAAAAAAGTTCCCCCAGGAAGTGTCTATGAGCACGTTTCAGGCCATTTCGAGTGGTCTGGTAATGGTCTGTAGTGAAGTTTTCTAAAAACCCTATGTAAAAAGTTGGAATCTGAATGTGGAATCTGAATGTGGAATGTGAATCTGAATGTGGAATCTGAATGTGGAATGTGGAATCTGAATGTGGAATCTGAATGTGGAATCTGAATGTGGAATGTGGAATCTGAATGTGGAATCTGAATGTGGAATCTGAATGTGGAATGTGGAAATCTGAATGTGGAAGCTGAATGTGGAATGTGGAATCTGAATGTGAAGCTGGGCTAGGATAAGGGCCATCGTCAAATAACTCTCCTTGAAAAGGTAAAGTTGACAATTTAAAGTGGCCTACTAGACTAATTTTGGGATGGGCTTTCCAATGGTGCTACCCCCGAGGCTCTAGGAGCTTTCCTTCTGTGAGTTTCCAGTGTTTTATGTTTAAAAGTTCTGTATCTCCTGAACGGAAGGTCGTAGAGACTCGGGGACAACTCCAGTGTGTTCAGCGTGCCCGAATTATGTCGGACATAACTTGTTTCAAGTCTCTAGGACCTACGGTTCTGAGTTATAAGCGAAACATCTTTCTAAGTGCTGAGTCCAAAAAAAAAAGTTCCAATATGGGCCAATGCTGCCCTCTTGTGGCTTTGCGGAGATAATACATATCAATGCATGACTGTGCTTTTGATAAATCAAAATAAATGTTTTTTTAGACTCTCATTCCAAAGCCAGTCTCCTGTCTCTTCCAGTGTGTTACAACGTCATCAACAACACGTCTTAATCAATGAAAAACATTCGTATTCACATGCAAAAGCATCTTTAACAGTCTGTCTGTCTGTCTGTCTGTCTGTATGTCTACACCCCAACGCGTGAGTACACACACACACACAACACACACAGGGTTAATACACACTCACTCACTAAC
>CASHTC010000505.1:7500-52500 GCA_949357725.1 Hyperoplus immaculatus
GTCACCTGACCTGCTGGCCCCGCCCTCCACATCCACTTCCTGTCTGCAACCGACCAATGAACAGCCAGGGACCTCCGCAAGCACATCCACAGGTAGCAGGGGTGTGTGTCTCTCTCTCTCTCTCTCTCTCTGTCTCTCTCTCTGTCTCTGTCTCTCTCTCTCTCTCTCTCTCTCTCTCTATCTCTCTCTATCTCTCTCTGTGTTTGTATGTATTGAGGACATTTAGTCCGGTTCTCACTTTGGGACAGGCCTTTAAAGGGCTGTTTGAGGGTTAACACTAGGTTTTAAGGACAGGCCTTTCAAGGGCTGTTTGAGGGTTAACACTAGGTTTTAAGGACAGGCCTTTAAAGGGCTGTTTGAGGGTTAACACTAGGTTTTAAGGTTCAGGTATGAATTAGGTTTATGTTAGGGTTAGTGTAAGGGTTGGGGTTAGGCAGTGGTTGGTTAGGGTAAGGGGCTAGGGAATGCATTATGTCAATGAATATCGCCATAATTTAAGATGTACAAAGCGATATACTTAATAAACCCTTGTGTGTGTGTGTGTGTGTGTGTGTGTGTGTGTGTGTGTGTGTGTGTGTGTTCTTAGCAGATAACGAGTTGGTGAAGGAGGTTCTTGAAGACATTTCGCGTCATGAGGAAGATTACCTGGACCTGACTCTGGAGGACGAGACAGAACTCATCAACACTATGAAGACCTACCTCAACAGAGACACACACACTGTGTAACACACACACACTGTGTAACACACACACACACTCTGTCTAACAAACACACACACACACTGTGTAACACACACACACACTCTGTCTAACAAACACACACACACACTGTCTAACACACACACACTGTGTAACACACACACACTGTCTAACACACACACACTGTGTAACACACACACACTGTCTAACACACACACACTGTGTAACACACACACACTGTGTAACACACACACACTGTGTAACACACACACACTGTCTAACACACACACACTGTCTAACAAACACACACACACACTGTCTAACACACACACACTGTCTAACAAACACACACACACACTGTGTAACACACACACACTGTGTAACACACACACACTGTGTAACACACACACACTGTCTAACAAACACACACACACACTGTGTAACACACACACACTGTGTAACACACACACACTGTGTAACACACACACACTGTCTAACACACACACACTGTCTAACAAACACACACACACACTGTGTAACACACACACACTGTGTAACACACACACACTGTGTAACACACACACACTGTCTAACACACACACACTGTCTAACACACACACACTGTGTAACACACACACACTGTCTAACACACACACACTGTGTAACACACACACACTGTGTAACACACACACACTGTCTAACACACACACACTGTGTAACACACACACACTGTCTAACACACACACACTGTGTAACACACACACACACACTGTGTAACACACACACACTGTCTAACACACACACTGTGTAACACACACACACACTGTGTAACACACACACACTGTCTAACACACACACACTGTGTAACACACACACACTGTGTAACACACACACACTGTCTAACACACACACACTGTGTAACACACACACACTCTGTCTAACAAACACACACATACACTGTCTAACACACACACACACACACACACACACACACATACACACCAAGGGAGACACAGGCAGAGGAAAACAAATAATTAAAAAAAACAAATTACAACTTTTATTTTCGTAATTTATTTCAGATTTTTTTCCTCATAGTCGCACACACACACACACACACACACACACACACACACACACACACACACACACATTAAAGCAATACACTTTTCCTCGCCCTTAAACTCCGTCATAAAAACGTTATTTTGTTCCGACGTGAGAAAATATTTTATTTTCAACTTTAATCAGTTGACAAAGCTGCACTTTTCAAAATAAAGTTAATTATTTTTCTCCTGAATGGAAATGGAAAAATCTATATTGTTTCTTTTCATGAATCATTGGTTGTTTATGACGTGATTTTAATATTATTATTATTATTTTATTTTGAAGGAACCAAAGTTTGTTTTAAACGTTTTGCTGCTGACGTTGATTCAGTGATTTTTGTTCTGACACAATAAGAAAAGAGTTTTGTGTTTTTTCATGTAGAAGTTTAAAACTAAGTTGTTACAATTTCCTTGAAGGAAGTTTCATGTTAATGTTGAGTTTGAGTTGGATTGTCTAATAAAGAAGCTTTTGAGCTCATTGCTTTCAAAGCACGGAGCCACTGTTGTGATGATTTACCATTATTATTTTACCCTATTTTTTGGGGGGGCATTTTGGTCATTTGCAGGTGGAATTTTTATCAAATGTTTGTCTGTCTGGCCCTCCGTCTGTCTGTATCTCTGTCAAAGGATTAGTGATATTGAAAATACGTTGTTTCCAAAACCAAATTTTAAACCTTTTTAATCCCACTTAAAATGTAATAATTAAATGCTAACTTCACTCTTATACAAGTTTAAAGGATATAATGGAGGACCTGTACATTATTAACTTTTTGGACTCCGGCTCAAGAAAAGGCGACAGAAACCATTCCTTTAACTGTGCGTGTGTTTTTGATTTAGAAATGGGCAAAGGTCTCTCATCCAGGTTAGTTTAGCTCAAGCACTTTTCCACCCTGTCAATTCTGAACAGGTCCAATACCTTTAAGCAACTCAGGAAAACTCTTACCTAAAGCTACACATTAATCTACATACTGCACATCCATCTGACCATTATTGTATAGTCATGGACTTATACATACAGTACTTATAACCCCAGCAATAATACAAAAAACAATATATTCTGCTAATACAATTTCCATTGAACACAAACACACAGAGAAAGAGTTTGATTAAAAAAACCCGTGTTCTTATTTCAGTCGAGGTTTATTTATTGTACATGATTACAGTCTTAGAGAGGGAGGGGGGGAGATGGAGGGGGGGGGTTAGAGGTCAGAGGTTAGAGGGTGAGAGGTTTAGAAGTAGTTGGCGACCCTCCTGATGGACTGGATGTTGGGGTTCTGAGCCTGCCACTCGTTGTGACTGCAGTAGTTTCCGCGCTCGACGATGTACATGCGGCCGCGGAAGTTGGGCTCTTCGTACATGACCCAGCTGCAGAGGAGGGAAAGAAAGATAAGATTAATTCATTCATTATTAGGTTGTTTTATCTGTTAAAGGTGGATTCTGTCTGTCTTTCTCTGTGTGTGTGTGTGTGTGTGTCTGTATTAATGTGTATGTGTCTCTGTGTGTTAGTGTATTCTGTGTGTGTGTATGTGTCTCTGTGTGTTAGTGTATTCTGTGTGTGTGTGTATGTGTCTCTGTGTGTTAGTGTATTCTGTGTGTGTGTGTATATGTCTCTGTGCCACTGTGTCTCTATGTTTGTGTGTATTATAATGTGTATAAGTGTGCATTAATGTGTGTGTGTGTATTAGTGTGTGTCTGTATTAATGTGTATTAGTGTGTATAAGTGTGTGTGTACTCTGTGTGTCTTAATGTCTGTGCGTATAAGTGTGTGTGTGTGTATTAGTGTGTGTATTAGTGTGTGTGTGTCTGTGTGTCTGTATTAATGTGTATGTGTCTCTGTGTGTTAGTGTATTCTGTGTGTGTGTATGTGTCTCTGTGTGTTAGTGTATTCTGTGTGTGTGTGTATGTGTCTCTGTGTGTTAGTGTATTCTGTGTGTGTGTGTATATGTCTCTGTGCCACTGTGTCTCTATGTTTGTGTGTATTATAATGTGTATAAGTGTGCATTAATGTGTGTGTGTGTATTAGTGTGTGTCTGTATTAATGTGTATTAGTGTGTATAAGTGTGTGTATTAGTGTGTGTGTGTGTGTGTACTGACGCTCCGTCTCCGTAGACTCTGACTGAGTTGATGCAGTTCTTGCTGAGGCCGCGGCTTTGCAGGAAGGGGACGTCTTCACACAGCTCCACACACTGACCGGAGAAGTTACAGGCCTCGAAAAGCTCCATGCGGTAGTGCTCTCCGTGCTGGGAGGGAGACAGGCAGGCAGGGAGACAGGGAGGGACGGAGGGAAGGAGACAGGCAGGGAGACAGACAGGGAGGGAGGGAGGCAGACAGGGAGGGAGACAGACAGACAGACAGACAGGGAGGGAGGGAGACAAACATTTTAAAATATACAGTTTTTAAGGTGCATCTAAAAAAAATTAATGTCAATGAAAAGTCATTTGTTTCTGTAATTTGAAAGTGACACTTTAATATATTCTAGATTCACATCGAACTGAAATCGATCTAAAATATTTTTACTACAAATATGTTACTAAAAATTATCTTTAAATTTTTTATTTTATGAGACTTTTGGCATTTCTATGATTTATTGACAGTTTAGATAGACGGACACACACACACACACCTATTCCCACACACACACACACACACACACACACACACACACACACACACACACACACACACACACGCACACACACACCTAGCCCCACACACACAGACTAGCCTATCTCACACACACACACACACACACACACAGACACAGACACACACACACACTAGCCTATCTCACACACACACACACGCACACACACACACACACACACACACACACACACACACACTAGCCCCCCACACACACACACTAGCCACACACACACTAGCCTATCTCACACACGCACACAGACTAGCCTATCTCACACACACACACACGCACACAGACTAGCCTATCTCACCATGCGGACGGGCTTGCAGGATCCCATGTGGTCGTTGTGGGAGTTCCACCTCTGGAACTCTGGGTATTCCCCGTGCTCCAGGATGTACTGCTGCCCCTTGAAGTCGGGATGGTCGAAACACACCCAGGCGCCACTCTCCACACGGATAGAGTTAACCCTGACGAATAACAAGACAAAAGCACGTCAGCATCACCTCAACTTCATGTTAAAAGAATACATTTCAAACTGTATTTTAATCTGGGGCGACTGTGGCTCAGGTGGTAGAGCGGGTCGGCCAATGATCCTAGGGTAGGCGGTTCGATCCCCGCCCTGCCACCTGTGTCATGGTTGTTGTGTCCCTGGGCAAGACACTTCACCCACCTTGCCTTGTGTGCAGCCACGCTTCTGTCAGTCTGCCCCAGGGCAGCTGTGGCTACTATGGTAGTTTACCACCACCAGTATGACTGTGTGTGAATGAATGGAACCTGGAACCCTGTAAAGCGCTTTGGGTGTCTTGAAAGGCGCTAAATAAATCCAATCCATTATTATAGGGCTTTTATTGTGACACAAACATAATTTAAATTTGTGAATTATTTAATTTTTTTGTCTTTTTTGTTCCAGAAATATTCAAAAGTTCCTCGTAGCTGAAAGAGGAACTTTTGGCGCCACTCTCCACACGGATAGAGTTAACCCCGAGGAATAACAAAATAAAAGCATGTGAGCATCACCGCAACTTCACATTAAAATAATACTAAATTTATTCTTTTTAAAACTGTATTTTCCTCTTATAGGTAGGGCTTTTATTGTGACACAAACATAATAATTCTGTACCCCATTTCGGGGCATTTTTGTTTCAGAAATATTTAAAAGGTGCTACGAGGAACTTTTAAAATATTTCTGAAACAGTCAAATTTTTTGTCTGGTGATCATAAATTACATGTAACAGCAAACAAGACCGTCATTTCTAAATGCCTTTGTCATGGGTATACGCTCACCCAGGAACAACAGCTGGAGTGGTGAAAAACACTACCGCTTTTGTCCAAAGGGGGGCGCTAGAAAGAACCCACACTTAAAGTTCCTTGTAGCTATTTTATTTTATTATTAAAATAAAATTCAAATAAATAAATAATTAATTAATAATTAATTAATAATTCGAATAAATTAATATTTTATTTGAGATATTTCGTAGCATTATTTAAACTATTGTCTATTTCTCTTTTATTTACATAAACTGAAAGTTCTTTCTGAACCAATTTGTGAAATGTTTACGTTTTTGTCATTTTTCCCCCAGAAATATTGAAACTTTTTGTAGCTACTTTAAGAACCGAAATTCGTTGAATAAAAAAATAATAATCGTTTTTCTTCTTCACCTGTTCATAAAGCCGCGGTCCTGGAAGTTATCACAGTCTCCCCTGACCTCCAGCTTCCTGCCGGTGAAACATTTTCCCTCGTAGAAGGTGATCTGAAAGAAATAGAGACATTAAAATACATTTACCTTAAAATATTGATGAAAATGTCTTAAATCTGATACAGTATATGAAGGTAATTAATCTAAAGAAACATAGAAATAACAATAAAAATATTTAGTCTATGTCTGTAAAATATACAGCTCTGGAAAACATTTAAATACCACTCCAAATTATCAGTGTCTCGTTTTAAAATCTAAATTTTTTGTTTTATTCTATAGATTTTCCGACAGCATTTCTTCCACATTTTAAGAACATTTTCAAGTGGTGTCTTAATTTATTTTTTTTAACAATTATTGTTTTGTGTAAATTTTCAAAGGTTACAACGAACAATAACATTGAAATTTCTGTCTTTTATTTGATGCCTCTGGCTTTAACGGGCTAGAATCTACACATTTGATCTTTAGCTGCTAATCTAGCCAGCCCAGCAAAAACATCATGTGACACTTTATAGTAAAAAATCAAGCAATTTACATTCTACATGTACTGTAGACTATAGAACTTAAAGGTGCAGTGTGTAATATGACATCATCAAGAAAGTTCTACAAAGTTCTAGAATGCAACGCTCCCTGGGTAACCCCAACCCTTTAGAATAATAACAGAAGCTACAGTGGCCTTCAAGGACAAGAACAATTCTACATTTTAAACAATGCACCTGATGACATTCCAACTATGACACTTTCAAGATGGCGGCACTAGGCCTTGGTCCAAAATATGCAGAAATATGGACATATATGAGACCCTTTCTAAGGGGAAAAAAACTTATTCAAAAAATTTTATTCAGTTATTATGCACTAAATTAAATGTACTTATGGATATTATAATTACTTTCTACAAAATCTTCTAGGAAATAAAACCCAAAATTCTACACACTGCAGCTTTAACATGTTAGGTGATTTTGTTCAAATTCACCAAACTCAAAAAAAAAAATTTAGTTTTAAAGTGTATTTTATGGAAAAGAGAGGTTACAAATAATAATAATTTATTTCCCAATTTTCTCTCTTTTTACTAGTTTTGAGGAACATTCTGAAGTACATGTTCTCAGTTTCCATATTGTTGTTTAAAATTGTACGCTGCTGTGTCACTCGCTCACCTTTCCAGAATACTGCGACATTTTGGCAATTTACATTCTACATGTACAGTTGAGTAGACAGTAAAATAATAATACATTTGAGGTGATTTTGTCAACTGATTTCAAATTCACTAAACTTCTAAACTTTTTTTTAGTTTTAAAGTGTAATTTGTGAAATACAGAAGTTTACAAAACGAATTATAAATTTTTTGTAATTTACATTCTACATGTACAGCTGTGTAGAGTGTAACATAAAGACAATTTGAACTGATTTCCAATAATTTGGAAATTTCCAATAGTTTGGAAATCAGTCCAATAGTTTTGAGGAACAATCTCCAATATAACTGTGACATTTATTTCAGTTTCCATACGATCGTTTAAAATTGTATTTCTGTCGGGTTTTTATTTTATTTTTCAGATAACACACACACACACACACACACACACACACATACACACACACATACACAACTGACAAAGTGAACACAGTAATAAAAGACAAAACAAACAGTGTTCCTGTCGCTGTTCTACTCACCATTCCAGAGTACTGAGACATGTTTCCAACCTGACGCGCGACCACACACACAGTGTAACAGAGAAAAAGTTGGAAACCCCAATATATACTGCAGGGGCTCCGGACGCACAAAGGCCGGCTTCAAAAGTATCTGCTGCCTCAACGCTTTCCCTTCATCCCGATGTGTCTGCTGATTCTGCTGTGTGTGTGTGTATGTGTATGTGTGTGTGTGTGTGTGTGTGTGTGTGTGTGTGTGTGTGTGTGAGTGACTCAATAGAATGTGCTTGGCCTGGGCTTTGCACGGTCAACAATATTGCACATGCCACGCTTCTATAGACACACAGAGAAACAGTGGGGTTCCATTTACACACACTACATTCACAAAATATCAAATATATACATTTTCTAAATACTTTATTTTGGGATTTTGGCCTCAGATTCAGAGGTCCTCTGGCAGGTGGACTGAAGAAGCAAAAAGAATGAAAGACATTTCTGCTTTATCAGTAGATATAAAGATCTACCTGGTTTTATTCAGAAAGCTCAGCAACAATACACAAATACCAAACAAGAGTAAATAATTAAAAAGAAAAAAGTTTTTACATAATGTCTAAAAGATCCAAAAGACCAAGAGTTCTGCTTAAAGGTGCTACAAGGAACTTTGAAATATTTCTGAAAGAGTCTAATTTTTCCTCTAATGATCATAAATGACATTTGACAACAAATGAAACCATCAATGCAAAGAATGCTATTTTTATAGTTTTTCTTAATGCCTTTGTCATGGGTATACGCTCACAGGCGCACCTTTAATTTAACATCACATCACTGTTTTGAAGTTTATAAAGTCAAAGGGTGTAAAACTGTAGGGCAAATTATCAACATATAAGGTCATAGGTTAAAACACAAGCAATTAATTGACAATATGGAATATGTAAGAGCCATTTTATGTTTAGTGTGTATTCTACCTCCCACCACTTGGGGCAGTATATGCTTGTTGAATCATTCCCAAAGTGCATATAATCAGGGAGGTAACTGGCAGCAGCTGTTGCTATTTTCTTGTGGAAGCAAACAGTCTAGATCGTGCTGACAGAGGTTGATACGTATATTGTGAATTACAAACTTGATATATTATAGAAAAAGGCTGAAAGGATGTTTGGCCTGCTTTTGTTTTTTGTTTCAAAAGGTTTGAGATAAAATAAACTTTTTTTAAAAAAAATTAATCCTTATTATTTTCAATGGAAACCAGTGGACTGGACAATCGTTGTTTTACACGCGTCAAGAAACCTTCCTTTCAGCTAAACCACAGTGGCAATAGTTTGAATGGCAAACAGAGCTTTACAGCATATACAGGTAATGTATTAAAATAGCTGGAAGACTCCTTATTCCTTTCTTTTCTTTTCTTCTCTCTCTCCTTCTCCTGCAGGCTTCACTGTGACACACATCCTGACTGTTACAGACACAGACCCCAGTTATATTTGTAGCTCTGATCATGTGTCGCCTTCACTGAAAGAAAACTGTCTTTAGTCAAACTCAGGTCAAATTATATCTCTATTCGACAGCATAGAGCTTCAGAGTACACAAGGCATGTTCTACTATGTGTTTGAACAATAAGTCCAGGTCCAGGGATGGATTCTCAGTGTGTATAGTCTTAGCACTGATTAGAAACTTAAACTTCTGCATTGTGACATGAACCTCAGAGATAAATGCTGATCTACAAAGCAGAGATGATCAGGTCCATGTGGTGGAGTGTCAGTGTGTCTGCAGAGACGGTGTAGAAGGACAGAGCAGCAGCAGAGCAGATACACTGATGATCCAGAGGAACACACAGGGAGGATGGAGGACTCTGTGTCTGACAGTGGAGCGGATCCTCTCTCCACCAAAACACCTTGATACTCACTCACACACACACACACACACACACACACACACACACACACACACACACACACACACACACACACACACACACACACTGACTGACTGACTGACTGACTGACTGACTGACTGACTGACTCACTCACTCACTCTCGTCCTCCCATCTGTTGAGAGAAGACAGACAACAGAAGTCATGAATCAGTTTACAGGGACTTCCTCCATTAGTTGTCAGTCAGTGACTACGTTAACACATCCTGTATATATTTCCTTCTGTCTTTTTTAACGTCCAAATGTTTTTATATTGACATATTTGTTCTGTTATCTTTTAAAAGTTAAAACGTAAACTTAGTCACTGTATATACAGTATGTGAAATATGAAATGTCCTACAGTGCAATGAAAACAGTATTTGCCCCTTTCCTGATTTCTTCTATTTTTGCACATTTGTCACAACTAAATGTTTCAGATCATCAAACAAATGTAAAATTAGACAAAGATAACCGGAGTGAATACAAAATGCAGTTTTTAAATGAGGAAGGCAGCTAATGACAAGGTTTAAGGTTTACCAGGAAATACTGGATCTTTGCTTTGATACTAACTGTGTTTAGTGACATACAGCTGAAACCATCATGGACTGACTCCAACCCTCTACTTACATCAGAGTCTCCAGTCTGTAGTGTGGACTCTCTATAAGATCAGACAGAGTCTTCACTGCTGAATCCTGCAGGTTGTTGTTACTCAGCACCAGCTCTCTGAGATGGGAGGGGTTGGACTTCAGAGATGAGGCCAGAGAAGCACAGCTGATCTCTGACAAACTGCAGCCCCTCAATCTGAATAAAGAATAAATTATGTAAATACAAAAATATTAATAATCCAATCAGATGTGTTCAGGTTTTAAATGTGTAGCTCAACATGACTTTGTTCTAATCAATGAGCTTTCCTCTAAAATGAATAGAGTGACTTTGTCTTTGTGTTGTTGTGGATCATCATAATGTCAGCCTTCTACAGACATCACCCACATGTCACCACAACATCATATGATTTGATCTCTGTCCGTATGTGTGTGTGTGTGTGTGTGTGTGTGTGTGTGTGTGTGTATTCAGACGGATCAATGATCAAATCTTATTTTCTCAAACAAATTGAAATGAATGGAAACCAAAGAAATAATTATCTTACTAAAATATTCATTAATATAAAAATATGAAAATGTACCAACAATTATGAACATAAATTAAACATTTTCTACAGTTTTTTTTCTGACTTAAGACTAAACTTTGAACAAGAGAAATGGAAAATATGAACAAAAGAAAATGTATAACTTCATGGATGTTAAGTGATGTTTGTACATACATTAGGTTAAATTAGTTAATTAAATATGTAAGATCTACAATAGTAACAGAGTCAGTGAACTGACCTCAGAGACTCCAGTCTACAGTGTGGACTCTCCAGAAAACCACACAGCAGCTTCACTCCTGAATCCTGCAGCATGTTCCATCTCAGATCCAGCTCTCTGAGATGGGAGGGGTTGGACTTCAGAGTTGAGACCAGAGAAGCACAGCTGATCTCTGACAAACTGCAGTAACTCAATCTGAATAAAGAATCAATTATGTAAAAAGAAAATTATTAATATTCCAATCACCTTCTACAGACATCACCCACATGTTACCACAACATTCACACACCTATTCATGTCAACACAGATTATTATCGCGCTGTGTGTGTGTGTGTGTGTGTGTGTGTGTGTGTGTGTGTGTGTGTGTGTGTGTGTGTGTGTGTGTGTACCATGCATAGATCGTATTCTGACCCCAGACAGTGTGTGTGTGTTCAGACGGATCAATATCAATGAACTTATATTATTTGCTTAAACAAACTGAAATGAATGGAAACCAATGGAATTATTCAAATGGGTAAAAATGTACAATATAAACTGAAATATAGGTTGGAGGATCTTCAGCATTAAATGTGACAATTTATCAAAAAAGATGAACAAAAAATAACATTTTCTACAGTTTCTTTTGTGACTGTAGCCTACAAGAAAATTAAAATATGAACAAAGAAATGTGTTAATTTTGGTTGTAAGGTTTAATTGTTAATAAAATATATTAGATCTACAATAGTAACAGAGTCAGTGAACTGACCTCAGAGTCTCCAGTCTACAGAGTGGACTTTCCAGAAAACCACACAGCAGCTTCACTCCTGAATCCTTCAGCTTGTTGATACTCAGCCACAGCTCTCTGAGATGGGAGGGGTTGGACTTCAGAGTTGAGGCCAGAGAAGCACAGCTGATCTCTGACAAACTGCAGAGATACAATCTGTAGAAAGAATACATTTTGTCAGTTTTAAGACATTGTTCCTGGTTGAAATCCTTCAACGTTTAATAAAATCTTCAGAGCTGAAGAAGGTTTAGAATATGTACGTTTAGAAAATGGAAACTCTAAACAAGAACGATCTCTCATTAATATTATTGACAAGGTGCTGCTGCTTCATTAACGATATAGTGACTTCACCTCTTAAACTCTGCAGCCTCACCAGCTATACTAACTCATGTTGTGGAGCCAAACAGAGCAGAGAGCGCCTTGCATGGCAGCTACTGCCATCGGTGTATGAGTGTGTGTATGAATGGGTTAATGTGGTAAGTGTGCTGCCTTAAATTTAAGTCAGTAGGTTTGTTATGTAGGAGTTTTGTAAATTAGAACAAGTGTTGGTATTTGCTTTGTATTTTGGGTTTGGGAAAAACGGCAGAGTGAGCCCTCTTGAATAGAGGATCTTTGCGCGAAATCTCCGGTCTTTGCTCGGACTTTCTTTGATCTCGGTTTATGCAGACACGTCAGAAGGAAGAGCATAGAGATGAATGCTGCTGAGTATTTCTGTTAAATTGCCGTGCCTTGGAGACTATTTGTCTGTGAGTACTAGAGTATGTGTTTAACTCTAGCTTGTTAATTTATAAATGTGAAGTTAGCTACTTAGGTTTGTTTTTTTAATTAACCATATGGCTTTGTTAGCTAGCTGCCTGCAACTATGTGTATTGTTAGCTAGCTCTCCTTCATTTTACATTTGTTAGAGAAGCTTTGTATATTATTCACGTCATACTTACCGTCTATACTTACCGTGTATTGTACTTGATGTTTGTATGGATCTGTTGATGTCTGTATATTGATTTATGTTTTTATGTATGTTACAGTTTTACAAATTGATAAAGCGACCAGTGGAGATACACTGAAGAAAAAAGAAAAGCAAGCCTTGATTCTTCATTTCAATATTGGACTTGCTGTCAAGCCGTGCTCCAGGATACACGCTGCCAGGGCAGTACAGTAAGATATGTAAACGCTTTGGGGCTGAGAAAATCGGCTAGAAGGCGCTATATAAATCAAGTCCATTTACCATTTACCATTTACGAATAAAACCCACAGAGAGATGTAAGATTCAGGATCCTAAAGTTTTCCAAAGATGCTAAATATGTCAGGATGAACTTTTAGGAAATGTGAACAAAACACATCTACAATATTATTTTAAGAATGATTTATTTCTTGTGATGACTCGTTATACGAGTAAATTATCCATTGTAGGATTTTATTTGTTATATTAAGGCTTTAAATGTGGAGCTCAACATTTCTCTGCCACAGTCAATGGACTAAAGCACTAAAGAAGAAAACAGATATTAGCATAAAGATGCTCAGATAGGATCAGTACAATATCAGCCTTATGTCAGCAGTTTAGTGTCATCACAACTTTCACATTTTAATATAAGGAAGAAGTAAAAGATGGTGTCTGACCCCAGAGTCTCCAGTTTACAGTGTGGACTCTCCAGAAAACCACACAGCAGCTTCACTCCTGAATCCTGCAGCTTGTTGTCACTCAGATCCAGCTCTGTGAGATGAGAGGGGTTGGACTTCAGAGCTGAGACCAGAGAAGAACAGCTGATCTCTGACAAACTGCAGTCACTCAATCTGAAAAGATAAATCGTATTGGTTCAGACAACATTTTCCTGATTGAAATCTTTCAATGTTTAACAATCTATTCAGAAGGAAAGAAGGTTTAGAACAGGGGTGGGCAATTCATTTCCCCAAAGGGCCACATCAGAATCAGGGACTGTTGTGGAGGGCCGGACCAAAAGGCTCAACTCAATTCTGGTCAATATTAGTCGTATTTTTTTATAAAAAGAAGTAAAGTATATGGTTTTGATAAGCTGCAGTAAATGTTATGGCAAAGAAAAATCCATAAAAAGCCATGAAAATGCCAACATTATACCACTTAATCAACATTTACCATAGCAATTGTGAACAAAACGTGAAAGCAGCAGGGAAACCTTGGCCATACTTTCCAACATACAGAGACCTGTTATTCCAAAACCAAAGTGAGGGGTTTGGGGGTTTGAGCTTTAAAGCCATTGTTTCCTGCATTCTGGTGACTTTAAAATAATGAAAATAACAACAAATAAAAATAAGTATCCTACACTGCAACACAATGTTTGTTCATTTTATCTATTACTTATTGTATTGTCCTCTGTACAGGATAAAACAATACACCGAGCAGATCCTGCCCCACACCCCCCCATTACATTTTGATTATTATTATTATTGGGCTATTATTTACATTTTAAGGTTAAATGTCTTAATCTTGTAAACTTTGAGAGGAATCTGATGATTTTTGTGCTCTGTAAACAACTGTCTCCTGTGTGTACTGCATGTCTTGTAGTCTATAATTTGGAGATAATGGCTGAAATCATTTAGCCTTCTGGGAGCTGGATTTTCTACAGAAATATGAATATAGATAAGTTAGGTGCTAAAATATAAAATATAAAGGGGTGTGTCCTGCGTGACCTGTTTGTTCGCTCGTTACAATCGCACACCCCTCTCCTACATCCACACCTCCACACAGACGTAGGAGAGGGGAGAGCCACACACACAGCCAACCTCCACACTCGTTGGGAATCGGCGCTCGGGGAGTGGGAAGGGGCGATAATATCAGACGGGTGAGTGTACAAGCAGGTTGTCTGTCTGATATTATCGCCCCCCTTTCCCTTCTCCTTCCCCTTCCCCGAGTGCCAATCCCCGAGTGCGGAGGTTGACTGTGTAGCTTGCTCTGAGTCACTTTTTTGCTGCGCGCAGCTCACGGCAGCGCACTTAAACAGCGCACATACAAGCTTCAGCTTCTTCTCCTTTTTTTTAATGGCGACTTACAACCAGTGAAGAGGAAGCTGCATACGCTCGCGCGAAATATAAACTCGCCTTCAAAATAAAAGCAATGCCGTTGTATTCCATGCATGATTTAAACTTATTTACGTTTGATTCTTAATTTTCCATTGACCTCACGCGGGCCAGGACTGCAAAACAAGTTCAAGTAAGAGACAATTAACATTTCTAGTTGCTTATATTTCTAATGATAATAGTGACAATTTTAAATCAGAGTGCGTGTGTGTATGTGTGCACGATGTTGTAGGTTTGTTATTTGTTCTCAATTCTCCTTTAGCAGAGATTCTGATCTCAATGAGACTCACTAACTCAAACAGCTGAGATGCATCAATGTGACATACAAAACTTTTTTCCAGAACTCAGGTCAACATTGCCGAGGCAAATCAGGCCTCAGAGCAATAACAATAATGATGGCAGCAGCTGCTCTGAGTGGTTTAACAGGCTCCACTCAGGTGCAAAGATCTTGTAACATCGCTGTTTTGAATCTTTTCTACCTACTTTATAAGATTATCTTGCCTCTAAACAAGCTTCTGTATGGTATTTTGAAACTGTGCAGAAAGAGCAAAGGCACCTGTGATGCACCGGAGACTCTGGTCGCAAAGGACAACCATCTCCATAGGCCTACAACTGCTGATACACTGGGCATTTTATCAGCAAAAGCACAGTTGAAACTCTGTTGCCTGACACAAGTTGTACCTATGTTAGTGAAGCATGGCACACAACACCTTGGTTAGATCATAGTGACCACAGCTGATGCTCATGCCTCGCTGGTAAATGTGGAGGTTTGTTATGAACTTGCCACCTCTGATCACATACCTATTGCTGCACTGCTAAATGTTGAGAATGTTCCCCTGCTGTCCAGAAATAATAATGCTGCTTCCTCAAGTAAACTGGACTGTTTGAAGCTGAGCAGAGAGGATGTGGCTGGATACTCACTGCGTATTCAATAATATTGCTCTGCCTCATGAGGCCCTAATGTGCTCGGATATGAATTGTAAGGACGTACAGCATGCTGAAAAACTCTGTGCCATGTGTGATACAATTGTGAAATGTCTCAATGCCTCCAGTGAACCTTTTAATAAAAGTAAATGTAAGGTACGCAACATCAGACCTGGGGCCTATTGCATAAAAGTGGAATAAAGATATCCAGGATAATTGATAAAGCCAGCCTTGACAAAGTCTAGCCTGGGCACTTTGGATTAGTCAGTTGCATAAACGCCAATCCAGGATGCAAAGGGGCTGCTTTGTCAAGCCAGGTGTAAGTAATTCTGTTAAGTGCCAGCCCACAGCTTTCAGAAGTAGACCCAGAGATCGAACACAGATTGACTGATGTAAAAATGTAAAAGACGGCCCATTTTCCCACAATGCCTTGCTAGTTTAAACCGTAAGTCAGGGGGCTGTTCATTTCATACAGTAGATGTATTCTCTGCAATTTGATCTTGATGTCCCTGCATTGTTTTATGATACAATAGTTGATAGTGAGCAGTCTGCAGGTGCATCTAAAAAATTGAGTATCATGGAAAGTCCATTCGAAAAGTGAAACTTTCATAGATTCATTACACAAAGTGAAATATGTCAGGCTTTTTTTTTGGATGATTGATAGATCATGGAATAAAAAATCCAGGATCTCAACATATTAGAATATTAGATACAACCAATCAGAAAAATGATTTATAATACAGAAATGTCAACCTTCTGAAAAGTATGTTCATTCTAGATTAATTTCACTTAATGTGTAATGAATTTCTAGAATATATTTAAGTTTCACTTTTTGAATTAAATTACAGAAAAAAATTATTTTTCATTGATATTATTGCCACATATGCAACATCATCTGCCATCGATAATCAATTGTATAAATATAGCCTGCAATATGAACAGACTATCACATAAATTATTATAATTTATATCATTGCATCTTAATCTAATTATAATTAAGTTAATTATAAATGGTTCAGGTTAAATAAATAAAAAAGAAGAACTGTTTAACTAAATGACAATGTAGTCTTTTATGTGGTACTTTAAAACAGGCTAATGAAAATAAAGCAGTACACAGAAGATCATGGAATAACTGTTAAACACCTTGATTTCAGATCGGAGTGACAGCTGACTGAACCAGTCAGGCAACAGAATAAGTTTATCCTTTACGTTTAGCCTGGTCCCGACCAGGCTAAACGTAAAGGATACATCTCCATTATGTCTGTGATATTAGTGTCTGTGCTTAAAGACAAGGCTGGTAAGCTCAACAGTATTGACAATTATCGACCTATTGCATTAGCCAGTATCTTGTCTAAAGTACTGGAGAGAATACTGTTAAACAAGCTAGAAATGTATATCCTTACTACTGACAATCAGTTTGGGTTCAAAAGAAAGCATGGCACTGACCTGTGTATCTATGCTCTTAAAGAGATTGTGTTCAGGTACACTAGCCTGAACACATCTGTATTCTCATGTTTTATCGATGCGTCAAAGGCATTTGATAGAATCAATCATGAAAAATTGTTTGTAAAATTGCGAGATAGAGGTGCCCCTAATTTTCGAGAATTTTAGTGTTTTGGTATGCCCCTCAAACGTTTCATGTTAAATGGGACAATGTTGTATCTGCTCCTTTCTGTGTAAGTAACCGAGTGCGACAAGGAGGAATTTTGTCTCCTATCTTATTTAATGTGTATATGGATTAATTATCAAATCAGTTACATAGGTTAAAAACTGTGTGTCTTGTGGGCAACACTATTGTGAATCATCTCATGTACGCAGACAACCTGGTCCTGCTCTGTCCATAGAGTGCTGGGATGCAGCAGATGCTGAAGGTGTGCTCTCAGTATGGCCTTGATCATGACATAAAGTATAACGCTAAGACAAGTCATATACTGATAGAAGTGCTGAGGACAGGAAATCAACGTTTCCGACCTTTAATTTGTCAGACAGTCCTCTTGCTGTGTGTAAGGAAATCAAATACCTCGGTCATGTCATATCAGATGACTGGACGGATGACAAGGACCTCTACCGACAGCGCTGTAAGATTTATTCTCTATTGTCATGGTCTGTCTTTGTCTTGTCTTGTTTTGGTGGTTCCCCATGTTTCCTGTTTTATTTTGGTACGTCTGTCTTGTTCCTCCCCATGTCCTGTCAAGTTTCCCTCCTGTGTGATTACTGCTCCCTTCCCTAATGTGTCCCACCTGTCCCTCGTTGTCTACCTGTCTTGTGTGTGTGTGTGTATTTAACTCCCTGTATTGGTCATTGGTCCGTGTCTTTGCATTGTCCCTGTTGGTGAGTTCTTGTCCTGTGTATGTTCTGTGTTTCCTGAACTCCTGAACTTTTTGCCTTTTTTTGTTGCATTTTTGGAGCTAAATAAATGAAAATTTTCTTGAAACGTCTTGCATTTGGGTCCTGCTTGCCTGTCGTCACCGTAACAGCTATAAGTAAGTTTTCTATGTGTTCTGACTATGTGAAATGCTCTCTGTTTAGAACCTACATCACACCACTGTTAGCTGCCCAATTGTGGTCTAAATATAAGAAAAAGAGTATGCAGAGGCTCAAGGTATCTTACAATGATGCAATGAGGTTGCTGCTTCGTGTCCCTAGGTGGCATAGTACCAGATATTTGTTTGTGTCCACTAGAATGCCAACCTGTGAGGCACTCTTAAGACAACTGGGGCCGTATTCACAAAACATTTTATCTTGGCGCTAAGAGTTCTCCTAAGGAGCACTACAAGTTCTTAGTAAGGAGTGATTTCTTAAAACCTATTCACAAAGCTGATAAGACCAACTTTTACTAAGGAATGGGAGGGACTCCTTAGCTAAGACTAGAGGGCGTGGTTGACCCTGTTGCTATGGATGATGTCATGTTCATACCTTCTATGCCCACAGTGATTGGCTGAGAGGGAATGAGAGCTAAGAGTGAATTTATGATGGAAACACTGAGGGAGATATCCATATCGTGTCGCTGTATTAAAGTAAAGAGTTTTTATATACAATTAATGACAAGTGACACTGATTTAACATGAAACCAAGATACTGCAGGGCTTCCCACACATTTGTTCACAATTAACCTACAATAGCGCCACATAGGTCTATTCATTTTAAATTTTACAATGATTTGAATCAGAAAAATATCCTCATTGAACAGCTGCACGCCATGCACTCTCACTGTATTTCTCTCAACGGCGACTATGCAGCAATAGTCAGACAGCGACAAACCAGGAAATTCACCATTGAGAAACAACAGCCGGCGAAATCGTAAAATGCATGCGGAAGGAAAAAGGCGAGATGCGCAACTATACAGTAGCGGACCTCTGGAACGGAGGAGATGCTGCGAAGCGCCACATATAGGCCTACTCTAGTAGGAAATTAAACCCAAACGTGACTCTAACAGTAACTTTCAGTGCATCGTAAACCCAAAGCAACTGCAGGAAAAGGAACTTAATAAATATTTTTTTATATAAATATGAATATAAATGTGTCTATACTTTCTAAATATAGCTTTACTAAGATCATTAAACCCTTACAGCTATTAAAGGTACCTTTTATAAAGCTCACTAGCATTAAATCTCTCCAAAATGCCATCAAATGGTTGTCTGTGATTTACTCTTAGTGACTTAGGAGTCCTCTCGAGGACTCTTAGCTTTTCATAGATTTAGGAGCTAGTTTTAGCGCTAAAAGGCTTTGTGAATTACACTTATCTTAAAAAGTTAAATCAGCACGTTAGGACCTACTCTTAGCCTTAAAATGTTTTGTGAATACGGCCCCTGATGTTTAGTTTTATGTGTCGTCTGGACAAGTCAGAGAACCACGTAATTGAAGCCCTAGTCAGCCCTCTGAAAAGCTGCTTGAGACCCTGTTTCCACCTGGCATTAATTTGTGGTTTTTAGGATCCGATCGCGCTAACTACAGGTGGAAACACGCTCAATGCGCATTGAATGCGCATTGAAATTATCCACATTCGGAGGTGGTTTGAGACCACTTACCCACATACCCATTAACAGTGGAAACGCGTATGCGCATCTCATACACATTAGGCCCCGCCCACTCAACTGCGGCGAGTGACTGGGCGGAAACGCGTACTCATTCACGCGACAATTCACGTCATAAAAGCGCACCGTTGCAGGTAAACAGAAAACATTGAAGATGGAGTGTATAAGCGGAAATGATGTACGAGCTGATTTCCATACAGCGCGGGGAATTCGAATCCGGATCGCAAACGCGCATAGAAGACGCATTGTTAAGGCCAGGTGTGAACAAGCATATTACATTTACATATAACGATCGGATTCCTCAGAACCACATATTAATGCCAGGTGGAAACAGGGTCATAGATACACTTCTAGGTTAAGATGGCATTGGTGCAATAGCCTGTATATCCTATAGGCCAATATGTAATTTATTAATTTCAATGTATTTTTGTTTCTCCTTTTTATTCTGTATGATGTGTTGTATGAACCTGTGTCTGCAATAAAGCTTTATTATTGTATGTCTTAACCCGATTTAATGTGATTTAATTGATAAATACACAAAAACCTGGAAAAGCAGGCCCAAGAAATGATCTCTTCCATGGGTTAATAGAAAGCGAGATCTTAAAGGTCTTTAATAACAAAAAACAATACTGACCACCTTATTTTTACAGGCTTGAGGAACAAAGTAGTGTCTGAATTACAAAAGGCCAAGACCAATTACTTCTCTAAACTCATTGAAGAGGCCAATGGTAATAGTTCAAAACTGTGGCAACATATAAACAAACTAACCAACTCCAGCAAGCATAAGCACCCCAAAATAACCAGTCTGAAAGTAGGTGATACTTTTATCCATAGCAATGAGTCTATTGCAAATGTTGTTAATAGCTTTTTTATTGAGTCTGTACTAGAGTTGGCAAGTAATGTTAAAGCTACAGAGTCATCTACCGAAGAATTTGACAATGCTCAGTCTGACTCCTTTTATATTAAATTGGTATCTCATGATAAAGTTAAAAAGGTGATCACAAACATGAGTAACTCAAAGTCAAAAGATATTCATAACCTTCATGCTGCATTAATCAAGAAACATCAGAGCTATATGTTAGAGCCAATCACTTACTAACCTGTCTATACAAACCAAAATATTCCCAGAAAGCTGGAAAACTGCAATAATTACCCTGTTTTATAAATTAAGAGACACGGACATAGCAAGTAAGTATAGGTCTATTGCTATCCTCCTTGTTGCCTCAAAAGTTCTGGAGAAAATTGTAGCTTATGGAAATTCTAGAGTCTAACCAATTGATTCATCCAAAGTAGTTAGGGTTTAAACAAAAATACTCAACTGAAACAGCTAACTGTTATTTGCTTGAAAACATAAAAGCTTCAATGGATACAGGAAATGTTGTTGGGGCAGTGTTCCTAGACCTAAAAAAGGCCTTTGACACGGTAAACCACAGTACTCTAATGAACAAGTTAAAACAGTTCAAAATGTCATCAGAAGCTCTGCAGTGGTTTACATCTTACCTGGAGGGGAGAGAGCAATGTGTCAGGGTCAATGGGGTCAGGTCCCATCTGCGTGCAAACAGCATGGGAGTACCGCAAGGGTCTGTACTTGGTCCACTGTTGTTTTCTATGTAAATCAATGACCTACCAAACTGTCGGTCCAACTGTCAAATGTATGCTGATGACACTGTTATCCACGTGTCCACTAAAACACCCAGTTTAGCAGGTGAGCACCTACCACAGGCATTACTCAGTATTTCCAAATGGCTTGAGCTGTCTCAGTTAACTATTAATGTGAAGAAAACCATTTCCATGTACTTCTCCATCCGTAATAGGTCTGTAAACAATGTATTTGAGGTACGGATAAAAAGTGAAGTAATTGGATCGGTAAATGAACTCAAATACTTAGGCATCATTCTGGATAAGAATTTTAAATGTGTTACTCAGATTAAGTATGTTGCAAAAAGTTCAAACAAAATCTAAATTAAATAGTCATCTTAAATAGTTTTTCAGGTGTGTAAATAATCACGTGTCACCACTGTTGTCTGAAGTGGCTATCATGCGTCAGAGCTCCCATCGGGCAAATACACAAGCTGTATTGTCTTGTTCCCATGTACAAGACATCTTTTGGACAGTCTGTTTTCTCTGCAAAGGGGCAAAACTATGAAACCTCTTGCCCACTAATTTAAAACTACAGACTAACAGCAACACTTTTAACATAGAAATTAAACCACAGCTTAAATAAAATCAACAGTGCTCCTGCTGGTTTATTGTCTGATCATGCTGCCTTTGCTTTACTCTATGTATATATCTTACTATCATTATATAGCTGCTCTTTAACCACTGTATATTGCATTTTTATTTTTTTATTATCAGTTTTTCCCTATTTAATATTTTATCTTATTTCTGTCTTTGATTGTTTTTTTGTTGTTTTTTAAAAAGCCTCCTGTGGACAATTGTTGAAAACTAGCATTTATGCTAATACACTTAAAACAATGCATCTGTTTCGTCCAATGAAATTGTCATGTCCATGTCAAATAAAATCTACAATACCATACATAACTGACTGCCAACTATTTAAACATGAGCTTTACTGTTTAATGTCTGAATTGACCTCATAAATATCAACCTTTCTGCAGTTTAGTATTAGTCTCAGCACATAAGGTAAAATATGGTGTCTGACCTCAGAGTCTCCAGTCTACATTGTGGACTCTCCAGGAAACCACACAGCTGCTTCACTGCTGAATCCTGCAGCTTCTTGTGACTCAGATTCAGCTCTCTGAGATGGAAGGGGTTGGACTTCAGAGTTGAGGCCAGAGAAGCACAGCTGGTATCTGACAAACTGTTGTCCGTCAATCTGATTATAGAAGAAATTATGTAAAGAAAAAATCATTAATAATACAATCAGATGTGTCTAGGTCCATCTCTCATCGCCCCCAACACATTTTCCATCATCCCCAGGAAGAAGGAATATGAGTCTGGATCCTCAGGCCTTTTTTATTAGGGTGAATAATTGTATTTTTCAAAAAATTTCTATTTTGGCTTCCCTCGATCATGAAAACAACATAATCGTACTGAAACGATCATTGTGCCGCACACTTGTCTTGTTTGGTTAACCCTTTAGGCGCCAAAGTCGCAAAATTTGTGGTGACTTTTGTGGTGTTTGGAGACTCTGACGTGAAAGCACGTTTCACTCTGCAGTTACTGTGCTCATTGCTCAACGAGCAGCGGGTGTTGCCGAGAGCCCCTCCCCGTCTCAAAGCACTGAGAGGCGGTCAGTCTCGGAGCAGCCCCTCGGAGCGAGTCCCAGCCTGCTGTCAGGGCAGAGAGGAGAAACACCTCCGCGTCCAGGCTGCAAATGAATCGCGCTGTTGTTGGGTGCGAGATCGGAGATAGTGTGCCACAAAGCTATTTATGCTGAAGCGGTATTGCTGGATTTAGGAGTTATTTAGAGATATTGCAAGCAAAAAAGTTGACGAGTAGGGAGTTAGTGTTCACTCTTTCTACGGCGCCGGGCACGCGCAGCAGTGGTGCAGCCATGCAACGCAGCATTATATATATATGGTCTCTTGAGGATAAATAAAAGTTAAATGAAATGAAATAAATGAAATATATATATCCATATTATCATATTATAATGATAATAATAATCATAATAATAATGAAGAATAGAAGACAAAAGTAAATAAACATGGTGGTGGGTAAAAAAAAATTAAAATCATAAAAAGCGCATGTTTACATGAGTTTTGTGGTGTAGTTCTAGTTCTAGTTTACAACTGTTGGCTTACAACTGTTGGTTTACAACAAAGTGGACATCATAACAAATGGATGGAGGGGGTGAATCTGATGAAATAATTTCAACTCTCTTTCAAAATATCATTTCATTTTCATGGAAATAACATAATCCAACATGGCCGCCACCATATGACGTCATAATATGCCAATCAGATGGGAGAATATACACCCTAGATGAACTTTAGGTCATTCTCAATATTCATTTACACTTTGTCTCTATCTCAAACCACTTTCAATCCAGAGCCTTCTGAAATTTCGGTGTCAAAATCTAGTATTTAAAAATAAAATAAAACCTGGCGCCTAAAGGGTTAATGCAGCGAACCCTTCCGTCTCCACCTGTGCACTCTGTCCGCCCCGCCTCAACTATGCTGCCAGCTTGATATTTTAGGCATTGTCTGTTGTAATATTTTTCCAACTGGATAGCAGTGCAATGGTTTATTCATCATAAAGTTAAAAGGCTCGTCCAAGAATGATGTTAAATCGAAACACAAAAGCCTTGCGTGAGTGAAGCAGCAATTCTCCAGGTGAAACCTGGGGTGAAACTCTGTGACGGATGGTAACGGTGTCATTCACAGTGAGACCTCGCCGATGTGAGCCGCCGCGCTTAAAACTCTGTGGCTTTACGGCTGAAATGATAATCCTGTGCGTTAGCGAAGTTGAGGGGGAAAGGTTTCCGCAATCTGATGCCATTTCTCGAGCTTGAAAACACAGAGCCATGTCGGCAAACTGACTGCGTGACTAGAGGAACTGTACAGTGAGCAACTCAACCTGCACTGCAAAAAAAGGCAATAAGTCGATCTTTTTGTAGATTCATGCCTCCTCTTATATGTCAACATATAAATCAATGAGTGCAATCACATCCCTAGTAAAAAATAACTTTTAGGTTTTTACTCTTTATTTATTTAGGGTGGCTTTTTAGTTGTAGGCTATGTTTGAGGAGCACATTTGGGAGTTTAATTTATTCAATGTTGAAAGAATTGGCAAAATAAATAAAAAACAAACTGCAAAAGCCACATTCAGTATTCGGCCTTTGGCCAACTGTTTCATCATTTTCGATTTCGGCCAAGAATTTTCCTTTCGGTGCATCTACAATAAATAATCGTCTTTAATAATCATGATTACAATACCAATCAAAATAATCATGATTATGATTTTTGCCATAATCGAGCAGCTCTACTAGGTACACTAGAGCACTGGCGCTCCTGACTCAAATTTGAGTCAGGAGCAAACTCCATCAGCTTTCAGTCAGTGACGAAGTTTACGTTTGACATTTTTAAAGACGAATTGACAATTATGTCAATATAAAAAGATTTGGACTGAACAAATGGCAGGACAGATAAACATTATGACATAGAAGTCCTACAGTGCTATGAAAAAAGTATTTGCCCCTCTCTCCTGATTTCTTCTATTTTTGCACATTTGTCACAACTAAATGTTTCAGATCATCAAACAAATGTAAAATTAGACAAAGATTACCGGAGTGAATACAAAATACAGTTGTTAACTGAAGAAAGCAGCTAATGACAAGGTTTAAGGTTTACCAGGAAATACTGGATCTTTGCTTTGATAGTAACTGGGTTTAGTGACATTCAGCTGAAAGCAGCGTGGACTGACTCCAACCCTCTACTCACTTCAGAGTCTCCAGTCTGTAGTGTGGACTCTCCTTAAGATCAGACAGAGGCTTCACTGCTGAATCCTGCAGGTTGTTGTTTCTCAGATCCAGTTCTCTGAGATGGGAGGGGTTGGACTTCAGAGCTGACGCCAGAGAAGCACAGCTGGTCTCTGACAAACTGCAGCCATTCAATCTGAATAAAGAATAAATTATGGAAATAAAACATGACTAATCCAATCAGATGTGTTCAGGTCATTGTGTTGTTGTGGCTGATCATAATGTCACAGCCATCCATATATTCATAACAACATAATATGCTTTGATATTTGTCTTTGTGTATGTGTGTGTGTGTGGGTGTGTGAGTGTGTGTGTGGGTGTGTGAGTGTGTGTGTGAGTGTGTGTGTGCAAGGGCGTAGGTTTTGCTTCAACATTGGGGGGGACACATTATGAGTGGGGGTCTGGGGGAAAAGTATTGCGCTTCAAACATACCATTTTGTGCATTCTGGTGAATTTTTATGCACTAATTTGTGCCTTCCGTATTTATTATTTTATGTCTTAATTTCTGTTAAGGAAAAGACAACAGGCTCCCAGTGACACAAATATAATGGAATATTAAGCAGTAAGGCTCTCAAGCATTCTGTATTGCTTTCAAATATTGACTACTGTATTGTTCAAAATTGTTGTTTTTTTAGGACTCATTACTCATGACGCAGAAGCAGTGTTAACTATTATGACACTTTACATTTTAAATGAACAGGGTGGGCTATCAGAAGCCAGCTAACATTAGCGTGTTAGCTAAATAGCTGTTAGCGTGTTAGCTAAACTGTAACTTTAGGCAAAAGTTAGAAAACCAGATAATGTTAGCATTCACCCCTACACACTTGACACAATCTAATTCACCCAGAAGGTGAGAAAGTGAATTGTATTGGGCTTAACAAGCTCACTATCTAACAACTTACATCCGGCCACTACACTATGCGCACTGCGCTAGGCTGACTAGCCATCTGCAACTAGAGGCAGAGGCGAGCCGAACGTCGGCAAGTTTAAGATGGTACGGTCCACTGTAGGGGTATTTGAAATCATTGGGAAACATGTATTAACAATTAGGATATAAATGCTTTGACCTACTGAACTCTTATTTTTACCTATTTTGGGGAGAGTAGGGTTGTCTGAGAGTTACAAATTTACCTCTTCTAATTATTGGGGGGGACACGTCTCCTGCAACCCCCCCAAAATCTACGCCTGTGTGTGTGTGTGTGTGTGTGTGTGTGTGTGTGTGTGTGTGTTCAGAGGGATCAATATAAATGAACAGCAGTGACATGCGGTCTGGGTAGGCAGGGTACTGGGCACTGCCTACCCAGACAGATCCAGCAAAAAAATAAAAAATAAATACAATTATTTTATTTAATAAACTTCTATTTGTATTAATACTATTAATTATTCTGATTTTTAAATGCAATCCGCGATTACTTTAAAAAAGTGTAGACGTTTTGATGAGAAAGGTGGCAGTTGGTAAATTACGTCAAAATAAGCAGTGCCTTTGCTGCCTATTCATTGTGGACGGCAAGCAAAAAAATATTTTCGTGCATGCGCACTTGATTTTGTATTCTTTAACATGTACGCAAATAAGCAGGATTATTTGTGCTTATTTTGACGTAATATGGTATGCTAGAAGCCCAGGCCCGAATTAACTCCTTAGGGTGCCCCAGGGCGACTTCACATGAAATGCCCCTGTCCGTCAACTTTACACAAACATTTTAAAATGTACTATGGCATTAAGGCCACAGATTAATGCAGCTCGAGAGACTCTGCAAGAACAAGGCAGCAGGTCCATATGGCATCAGCCCCAGGGTCCTGAAAGCCTGCGCATCTTTTCAACCACAGCCTCAGCCAGGGGGCCTTGTTCCGGTCCCCAAGAAACCCTCGCCCTCTGCCCTCAACGACTACAGACCAGTTGCCCTAACATCGCACATTATGAAGGTCTTGAGAGGCTGGTCTTGGCCCACCTGAGACCACAGGTGACCAGCTACCTGGACCCACTGCAGTTTGCATACTGCCCAAAGGTGGGGGTTGAGGACGCCATCATATACCTACTCCACAGAGCCCACTCTCACCTAGACAAGTCTGGTAGCACTGTAAGGATTATGTTTTTTGATTTTTCAAGTGCGTTTAACACCATACAGCCAGTACTGCTACGTGAGAAGCTAGAGCTGATGCAGGTAGACACTACAACAACATCATGGATCATGGATTACCTGACTGACAGACCACAGTTTGTGAGGCTGGGGAGGTCTGTGTCTGAACGGGCAGTCAGTGACATAGGAGCGCCGCAAGGGACTGTGCTGTCCCCTTTCCTCTTCACACTATACACCTCAGACTTCCAGTACAACTCTGAGGCTTGTCACTTACAGAAGTTCTCAGACGACACTGCGGTTGTGGGGTGTATCAGTGGTGGAGAGGAGACAGAATACAGGCAGCTGGTGGATAACTTTGTTGCATGGAGTGGGAAGAACAACCTGGTTTTAAATGTCACAAAGACCAAGGAAATGGTGGTGGACTTTAGGAGGGCCAGTCCTGAGCTAAGCACCATCTCTATCCTTGGGGATAAGGTGCAGGTGGTGGAGTCCTATAAATACTTGGGGCTTCATATGAACAATAAACTGGACTGGAAGCACCACACAGAGGCTGTCTACAAAAAGGACCAGAGCAGACTCTACTTCTTGAGGAAGCTTAGGTCTTTTAATGTGTGTAACAAAATGTTGTCCATGTTTTATCAGTCTGTTGTGGCAATTGCCATTTTCTTTGCGGCCATCTCCTGGGGCAGCAGCATCAGGGCTTGTGACTCTAAAAAGCTTAACAAGCTGATTAGGAGGACTGGCTCAGTAATGGGGACTGCTGTGGAGCCCCTGGAGGTGGTGATGGGGAGAAGAATGGTACAGAAGCTGTTGAACATTATGGACAACAACATGCATCCCTTACACAGTCTTGTGTGTAAACAGAGGAGTGTTTTTAGTGGGAGGCTACGGCAGCTAAGCTGCAAAAAGGACAGATACAAAAACGCTTTTTTACCCACTGCAATTGCACTTTATAATGACTCCGCTTTCAGTAAGGACAGAGGACATTTGAACTTTTAAACTTTAGCCTGAGCTGCATATTTTGCACCTGTATAATTGCACACTTGATTGCTTTTTCTTTTAGCATAATTATTATTATTTTTTGTATCATACTATGTACTATGCACTGGCAGAGCTAGTATTTGTGTACTGTTATCTACAAGTAACAGCTGCTTATGCACAGAGACTATCCATACCACTTTCTCATCTTGGCTGTGTATTGTATGCTCATGTTTTTTTTGTAGAGGTGGGATATGTACGTAGGCCTATATGTGTTGTGTTGTGTTGTGTATATTATGTATGCTGGCTGCTGCTGTAGCATCTGAATTTCTCTGCTGGGATGAATAAAGTATATATTATCTTATCTTATTTACAAGAACGTGTAGCTAAAGACAAGTACAGACTCACCACACATATACTACTACAGAAACATTTAGACATTTAGTCACATTACTTTGTAGTGAAGTGATATCTTTATACCATTAAGATTAGATCATAGCCTAATTGACATTGATCTAAATGGTCTCTGGGAATTGTAGGCTATGTTAAATGTTAAATGTTAGACATCAGCATAATAAAGTTCATCATGTCCATCTCTAAAATAATCTTTTATTTTCTTAATCTTTTATTAGGTCTATATATACTTCATCAACATTACATTCTTACTACTGAAATTACTCTGTTTTGATAATTAACCTACTTTAACTTTCTTTAGGCCTATCATATTTATTATGCAAATGGAGAAATACTAAACCCCCTTTTGTTTTATCACTTAAAAGTAGACTTATCTCGTAAAATAACAAGAAAGATAAAGATGTGTGGGGAATGGGGATACATCTTGTTTCTTGTTGTTTTGAAAATGCTGCTTGCTTTTGAAGTGTTTACTCCTCTTTGTTTTATATTCTGCTTCTAATCGGTTGTAGTCATAGATAGTATAGCCCCTCTACGAATGTTTCTAATAGGCCTTCAAAATAATACTAGAAAACGAACTGCATCCGCAATAAAGACGCTACTTCCGACGGCACATGCAAGTCGAGCCAACTCGGAGCTGTCGGGTTTCAGTCAGGCTCTTTGCTCACTCCCCCGTCTGCACTCGGCTACTCTCGTTTACTTTCCAGATGAGTCGCAACTGGGACTAATGAGCCTTGTGTCTCTCTCTTTGCCACTCTCCACACCTTCGTGGCGTCACATTGGCTTATAAAATCACCACAGCTTCACATTAGCAGAAAGAAATAATGGTCAATAAGCCTTACCTCTAATAACTTATTCCTCCATTTCTTGCTGGCAATTTTTTTTTTTTAATCATGGCTTTTGTTTACAGAAATTTGGCGCCGCTGCCGCTGTGGACTCATCCATGATGGGGGAGGGGGGCACTTTGCTTACACCAAAGTCAAAATTATTTATTTTTTTCATTAATAATCTTAACAATGGTTAATTTTGTACATGATTGTGTCTCTTCCAGTATATGGCCGATATAAAATATGAAAAAAATATTTTTAGGGTCTAATCATTGTCCTGATCATTTGGTGCCCCCCTAATGGCTATATTTGGCTGGTGCCCACGGGCACTCGACCGATCCTTTATATGGATAATCCGGGTTTGTAGAAGTCTCTACGTTACATATCAAACATGGACCAATTAAAATCGAGATATAACTGGACATTTACGCAGCTTAGGCCTACGTCATTACGCTGGCTACGCTCATTCATGTTACCCCGTGGATTTCAAAGTCAACATTGCAGCTGCCGTCCGTGGCCGCAGATATTTCAGACTGGAGGAATTTTAACAAATTGGATTATAATTTAAAAGGGAACAGAATGAATAGCAAGAGAAAGGCCTGCGCCAGCCTTGGACGGTGTACAGCAGCAACAGGGACAAACACTGTTTGAGCATTTCAAACAGACAGTTAGCCTACATGAACGGAAGGATGCTAGCTAGCTGTGCTGTCAGTCAGACTGGATTACTATCGGCTTACTTCTTTCTACAGCCAGGCCGTCAGATTGGTGAGTCAGAAACTCTTTTGCGGTTTATTGAATAATAAGTTTGGATGAATTGATGCCGAGAGCAAGCCATGATGCATTTTATATTCAATTGAGCAGTTGTGTTTTCATTGTTGTTGACGTAGCTGATTTGTCAAGCTGGGCGCTACAGTACGCTACTGCAATAATTGTGGATAAAGAGATGGTTTCATTCTGATGCTGGACAGATCCATGGGACATATGCTCCTGGTACTTTATGTTGTGATCACAGCTGGCTGCTGTGTGTTCCTCCTCCTGTGCCTGCCACTCCCCCTGTCTGTCTCCGCTCACCTGGTCTGCATTAGCAATCAACCCACCTACATACACCTCTGGCTTCCCTGCTGTCGTCGCCAGATCGTACTTCGCACTCCCGTGGTAGTTATGCGTGCCTTGCTTCCAGTTTACTCTCTTGTTGTTTCACTTGTTGCTCTCGTGTTTTTTGTCCGCATTCTAACATTGTGTTTCTTCTGCCTGCAGTACTCCAGACCACTACCTCCAGCCTGCCTACCTGCCTCGCTATTCCCCAGCTTCCTCATCCACTACCAGCTTCTCCCCCACCTCATTCCTATCCCAACAATAAAACTGTTTTCATCAAATCCAACACCTATCTCTGTCTGCTCTTGGGTCCAGTATCGTTAATCTTAACACTTTATCTATTAAGACAGAGTTTATGGAGTGGAGTTGCCATCAGTTATGCTGTAGTCCTACAGAACAGTGAGTGCTGTCTTTTATTTTGAAGCTGAACAGAAGTAGTGGTTTGAATCGGCGAAGGTTTGACTCATTCCCCAACGTTTTTTCGGCCCTTGGTGTGAGGGATGAGTCCGTTTATTTCAGTGTTACTCATTGTGCGGCCAAGCTTTTTTTGCGGCTCGCATGGCAGTAAAACAAATCTGTGATATGATCATGCAGTTAATACAGATATTTCATAAAACCATTAAAAACCAGTTGATCTATAACAGGGGTGTCAAACTCATTTTCACAAAGGGCCAAATTACGACATGATAATCACACAAAGGCCCAGACATGTCGCTTACTGACATGCCTTCTTTTTAATCCAAAAATCAAACAACATATCTAGGTATATAACCTGCGTACATAGGCTAGGTTTTGTTTACATATTTTGGGGGACAAATTATATGTGGGGGGTATGGGGGTGCTCCCCCAGAAATTTTTGTGCGTCAAACACTTAATTTCCTGCATTCTGGTAGATGTTTCTGTTTTCTGTGCCTTTTATGCGTTAATTTATTGTGGAAATGTCTTTATTTTTGTAAAGAAAAGACAACATTCAGGTTCCTGGTGAAACAACTATAAAGGACTATAATGCAGTAAGGCTCTCAGGCATTCTGGATTGAGCCACAATATTTATTCTCCTGGATTTTTCAAAACTTTCTGCACATTCAAAACATATCACGTTTTTTTATTTTATTTTTTATAGGAATCATGACGCAGCACCAGTGTTAACTATTTATGACACTTTACATTGGTAATGAAATGCAAAGCCACCATTGGAAACGAAAGGGGTGGGCTATCAGCGGCTATCTAACGTTAGCTAGTGAGCTATATTGTAACTTGAGGCAAAAGTTAGAAACCAGATAATGTTAGCATTCATCCTTAGACAGTTGACACAATAAATCATCAATATTAGCTATTTAGCCACATAGATTGGCCTATTTACAGCCCTCAGAAAACTGACATATTTTCTTCAATGCAAGTTCATCAATTCATGGCTTAAAATCCTGAGCTGTGGAACTTTCAGCAGACATTCCTAGTGGTAAGCTGTGCGAGCGTCTTAACGGTTGGGAGCGTGTGCGACATGCGGATATGGCACAGGCTCTGCATGAGAAAAAAAAATAATAATAATAATTTAAAAAAATAAAATAAAATGCGGTCCGAATTTAATGGAATTGTCGAATTGGTTCGAAGGCCAGATTAAATATTGAAACGGGACGGATTTGGCCCGCGGGCCAGAGTTTGACACCCCTGATCTATAACATTAAACCTGTTAAACTAACGTGGCTGCTCTCTTACAAATAATTAATAAAATAATAAGTCAACAACGGCATTACAAGGTGGAAATACAGACTAGAAAATATATTTAAACTTGCTCAGCCCTACGCTGACTGACAGCGGGGTTGCCAGATTTGCGGTTTTCATGCATTACAAGGGAGAATGTGCTCTTGGATGGATTGGGCTACTGTGGGCAAAAAATAATAACTCACGGTCAATAAAAATATGTTATGCACACTGTCTATGACAAGCATGCTCACGAACATGGAGTATATTAAATAATTTGCAAAAAATAGATCTTGTTTTATATCGCTAAATTGGACATTTAAATTGGAGGATACTAACAACCTGGCAACCATACGCACGGTACCGCAACAACGCTAGTTTGGATGTAATTTCAACATTTCATGCTGGTTATTTAACTGGTGTTATAAGGACTGAAATTGACTGAACAATGAACATGTGCTGGAAATTGATAGATTTCTAGTCATAACCAGTTGGGCACCAGGACAGATAAAAAGCTCCACAAACGAGGAAAATTAACTGTTTTGGCTAAACTGCATATTGTATGTTCACTTTAATCAGGCAGGGTTCCCAATGTCTGTGAATTATTTCAGAAAAATAATAGGCTGCTAAACAGCTCACATAGGACACAGTTGAATTAGCCTCTTAACTGTCCTCTGATAGTGCACCAGATTGATGCATTTACCTTTGAAAGGTAAAAAAAAATGTATTGGGGTATTATATGCATTTTGATTGTTTATTGAATATGTCATTCATAATTTTTTTTTACAAATATTTGAATAAAAAGTAGGATAATCATTTATTCTTCAATAGCTTCCATGTTATGTGACTCAGTGTCTCCAAATTATTCCAGATAATAGCACATAGTCACACAGTTCTTAATTTTCAACAAAAGTGCACCAGATTGATGCATTCTGGGTCAAAAGGTACCAAATTTTCTTCCGGGGGAGCATGCCCCCGGACCCCCCTAAGGACTGGGTTCCCTCAGTCTCACACAATTCTGTGGGAAACACTGGTTCAGGAATTACATATTAATTGGCAGGCATGCTTATGTATGACTGGATTTATAGCTTTTGATACTTTGCGGTAAAAATGGCTCTCCTGTTGACTTTGTCCTGTCAGTGTGGCTCTCCTGAAAAAAATAGTGAATACCACTGGTTTAGTTGATGGATGCGATGTTTAATCACTTAGACCAAACTACAGTAGTCTACGGGCAAACAGAATCCGCAGTCACCGTCGTGTCATTTCATATACGTCCGCCGGTCTGTGTGTGTGTGTGCCCGTCGGTGTGTGTGTGTGACGGAAAGAGAGAGAGAGAGAGAGAGAGAGAGAGAGAGAGAGAGAGGCTGTGCGTGCCTGTTTGTTGTTTATGTTTTTGATTTAACAATATATAGCCTAGCTTTAGAGAAATCTGGCTTTCAGAACTCAGTGCCTACCCACTCACTGACCTGAACAGATATTATTTTCTAAAACAGATTGAAAATAATGCAAACCAAATAAATAATTCTCACAATATTCATTGTATCATCACTTTAAGATGTGACAATTTACCAAAAATCATGAACATAAACTTACTTGACATGTTCCACAATTTTGTATGTGACTGCAGACTAAACTTTGTACGAGAAATGAAAATATGAACAAAGAAAAGGTATAACTTTATGGATGTTAAGTGATTAGATTACATTGTTAAATAAATATAAAAGATCTACAATAGTAACAGTCAGTGAACTGACCCCAGAGTCTCCAGTCTACAGTGTGGACTCTCCAGAAAACCACACAGCAGCTTCACTCCTGAATCCTGCAGGTTGTTTTTACCCATATCCAGGTATCTGAGATGGGAGGGGTTGGACTTCAGAGTTGAGGCCAGAGAAGCACAGCTGATCTCTGACAAGCTGCAGCGGCACAATCTGAATAAAGAATAAATTATATAAATAAACAATTAATAATAATCCAATGTGTGTGTGTGTTCTTGTGTTCTGACGGATCAATATCAATGAATTAATAATATTTGGTAAAACAAACTGAAATGAATAGGAACCAATTAAGTTATTCTCTTTCGACTAGTAAATGTTTACAATATAAAGTAAGATATTAGTTGGATGATCTTCGACATAAAAATCCCAATTAACCAAACATGACGAACAGAAATTAAACATTTTCTTTTGTGACTGCAGAATAAAGAAATACGCTTTGTAAAAGAAAATTAAAATATAAACAAAGAAAATTCATAAATGTATGGTTGCAAGCTAAGTTTGTTCATAAATGAAAAATGTTCATCCTCAATAAATGTTCATCCTCAAGGTCTGAGCTTGGAAAGACAGCTTTTAGCTTCAGTGCCCCTGACTCCTGGAACAACTAACAGCATAAAGTTTTTGTCCCTCTGTCAGCTTGTTGTATATTTGCTCCTCAATTGATCTTCCGAGGATAAATAAAGGAAATGAATGAATGAATGAAAAATAAGGTTAAATTGTTAATTAAATAATTGTATGGTATGGATGAAAGGTATACATTGGGTTTAATTATGAATTAATTATAGCTATATTAGATCTACAATAGTAACAGAGTCAGTGAACTTACATCAGAGTCTCCAGTCTACAGTGTGGACTCTCCAGAAAACCACACAGCAGCTTCAATCCTGAATCCTGCAGCTCGTTTCCTCCCAGATGCAGCTCTCTGAGATGGGAGGGGTTGGACTTCAGAGCTGAGGCCAGAGAAGAACAGCTGATCTCTGACAAACTGCAGCTCCACAATCTGAAGAAAGAATAAATGATGCAAATAAAAAATTAATAATAACTAGAACTGCAAGCAGTTGTGAACGGAGCCAAGCCTCCTGCGTGACTCGGGATCGGGCGTTGTCATCCGCGGCGCCGGCCCCTCGCTTCACGGAATCCGGGGATGTAAAGTTTTTGAATGTGGGAGGTTCGGTTTGGGAGTTACAGACCAAAAGGCAAAAAAATCACAGAGAAAGATGCTCAAGTGGCTAAGGAGATGTATACTTTTTGTGTTTTTGGCGCCCCCTTTTGGAGTAAATTAACGAAAATGTAGAACCAACCTGAGAACCATAGGACAAACACATGTGTGAAGTTTGGTGTTAATAGGATGAATCGTTTTGGATTATGGAGCAGTTTGGTACAAGGTAGCTAATGTGCAAATCTTTAAAGCGCTACGGTTTGTTCTTCCGATGGTCGTAGAAAAATTCTTTATACAACTTTTGTTTTTTTTAAACATATTTTTTTGGCATTTTTATGCTTTATTTGATAGTGTAGAGACAGAGTTGAAACGGGGCAGAGAGGGGAGTGACATGCAGAGAATGACCGCGGGCTGGAATCGAACCCGGGTCCGCTGCTGGCCGAGGCCCATGGGGGGGACGCCCTACCAACTGAGCTAAGGGCGCCCCCAATCGACACAGTTTTTACGACGTAGCTAAGAATCTAAACTGGCGCGAATGGGTGTGACCATGCTAAAAGATGCAGCTGACTTGTGTGAATCTGTGGATATAAAGTTTTTGACTGTCGGATGTTCGGTGTGGAAGTTATAGCCCGAAACGCGTTTTCTTTGCTGTTGTTCCAAGACATAAATTTTTTGTGGTTTTGGTGCCCCCTATTGATAAAATTCGCAAAACTGTCTAAGGTAGAAAGCTGCAGCTGAATTTACCGAACGAGTGGATGTCAAGTTTTTAAATGTGCGATGTTTGGTTGGGGAGATATGAGCAAAAGCAGATTGTCTATCACACTTTATATTTGTTTCAGACAATCTTCCTCTTTTTTCCCCTTGCGTTCGTTATCAGAAAATAAATCCTCTAAACCTATACCCGTTTGAAGACTTATGTATTTATTTATTTTTTTCACTACTCTCAGACAGAAGATATAATTCACAAGTTATTATATTCAGTTTTATGCAACTTATTTTGGTAAACCACCCTTCCTAAAAAATAGAACAGATATACTATTTTCAGGTTTTAAACGCCCGCGTTAAACCTGGGAAGGTATTAAAACCAATTATTTTATTTTAAAAGATTTGGTTTATGAGATTATGTATTGTAGTGTTGTCAGCAAATGTAGGCTGTGCACGGGTTATACCAAACTTACGCTGTGTCCTCAGAGGGGCGACTCTCGTTCTGTTGGGAAAAAAACCCTATCTAGGTCTGTGGTATTCTCAACATAAACTATGGTGACAGAGACGTGCGGAACATTTTACTGTTTTTTATTCAAATAACATGATATTACAAAATCATATAACAGAAAGACAGAAATTAGTTTATATGCCTACATACTCATCAAATGGAGTATTTTCTATTTCCCATTATAGATGTTTACTTGGTCAATTTCCTAAATTTGTTGTAAAGCTTAAGACATGGTTCCTACAGCTTAATGCAAGTTAAATTTAAGACTTTTTAAGACCTTTTTAATGCCACTTGAAATGAAATTTAAGACCAACAGACCAAAGGAAAAATGTATTGTCTCGGTGGTCAGACACCACAGTAACTCTATTTCAGCGTAGACGTCATTATCTGTATCTGTTCAACCAACACAATAATCTGTATATGTATCTGTATTGGGATATGAAGCCGGAAATGGCCGGGGCTTATGTCTGATTTTTTTTTTTTTGCAATTATTGTCCCTTCAGTGCATCAAACTGATTTAATATTGGCATATCATTAATTATGAGATACATTTCTACCTCATACTGTACTTTTCATCCGTTTCTCTCCCTCACTATAAGTTATATGAACTGTCTGAGCCCCACTAGCCCTTTGACTGGGGGATATAATGATCATTAAGAATCTGAAAAAGAACAGTATTACATCACAGTAATTCAATTTGTGTGTTTTATTTAATTTTTTCATCTCTTTTTATTTTTAACTCGACAAAGTTTTATGATATATCGATCCGAGATCTAATCGATCTATTTTGCCCAATTTATTTCCCTCTACTCTCTCACTCACTCTGTCGCTCTATCTCTCCCTTTTTTTCTAACTTGGTTCAATGAATAATTACTTTGGATCAGGAAACAGCGTTTAGTGCTCTACAAGTGTTCAACGCACAAAGATTATACTTTTTTCAGCTTATCTCTTAGTTATAAACAGATTGTATGAACTAAACAGGCGAAGCGTCACATATCGAATATTTAAAGATCGATTTTGTCTATTTAATGGCATTATACAGCCCGCTGCCCGCTACTAGAGAGACGTGGTCCATGTTCAGAGGTCTGAAATAAATGAAAGGCAGGAAGGGCTGACGGTGACACGGGCTGCAGAAAATTCCAGCGGAATGGAGAGAGACCGCGGGTAACGGAGCCATGCATAAATGCAGCCGGTCTTTCTCCTCTCCGCCGCGGCAGCGGAGATGAACAGCTGATCGGTGCCACTATAGTTAAGGCAGCACGCGCTGCGTCAATTTAGCGCTTAATAAATAAATATTTTCCCCCCGAATATAACGAGACAATCGATCGATCTCATTATCCGTGCTTTTCCGATTAGCCTACACATGTTCGGATTCGGGCTCATCCCTAGTACGCGTGCAACCGAACATTGTCTGGAGATTTGGTGCTGCTGTCCCGGTTGTTGATATCGGAGGTGGAGCATGGAGGGGTGGAGGCACGGCACGACGAGTAGAACAGAACAGGGAAATACCTGGCATTTGTTGACAGCTTGATTTTGAGGCTTTGTGTTTCGCGCTGTGCATGTACAACATGCCTCGTATAAATTGCCGGGTACCGGTTTCAGCCAGGCAGAAAAATCCTTGTTGGACAGCCAAATTTCGTTGAATTTACACTTTCCCATGATGCGGGCCGACTGCTACTCATGCTGCTACTGCTACCTGAATGACGTGCGTCTGCTCTGAGTCACGGCCGCAAACAAATGTTTTGTTGGTTCCGCTCCTTTCTTTATATGTCCATGTTCCGCTCTCGTGATTGCGCAACATTAAACTATTCAGCAATTTATTAAAAAAATTAAAAGTTACGTATTATTTTTAGATTTGAGACCAATTACAGTCATAAAATCCTACTTACCATGTGTTAACATTTTTAAGATCTTTGAAAGATGAATTTAAGACTTTTTAATGCTATGTAAGGCCTTATTTTTAGATTTATGAATTTAAGACTTTTTAAGACTTTTTAAGGATCCGCAGGAACCCTGTAAGATAATCAGAGCTATGTGCATGCTCTCTGATTTAGTCTTACGTTTTACCCCGTCCCCAATTTGTTTTCAAGCTTAAGATGATCAGGGTTATGTGCATGCTCCCTGATTGAATATTTCGCCTATCCCTGATCTAAATTCCCGAAATCTTTAAAAATTATGAGGACTTAAGAGATATTTCCCAACAAAAGGAGTCATTTTAGACCACCAATATTCCGTTAATTCCATTCCATCCTATGAGATTTTCTATTCTTTCATCCCCCCTCTAAAGTTTACAATTTTACCAAGTCATCTGTGTTTAGATAGAAAGAGAGAGGGAGATGTGCTTATTGCATTCCGCCTGTGTGTCACCGAGTTGAGTACCCAACTCCCGTCTCTCTCCTCGGTCCCCTTTTTTTAATCAAAGGGGAGGTGTCCCTATGCAGAGAAAACTCATGGGAGGAGCCAACCAAGAGAAACACATGAAAATCTCCCTTTATCGCCCCCTCTGTTCCCGTACGTGAATACACCCTGTCACTATCTTAACTTACAAAAAATAACAAACACTTCCTTTGTTTTTTCACAATAAACCCACATTTTCTCAACCCACCCGGAAACCAACCTTACTCAATCCGGACTTCAAAATAAAACAGTTTAACACATAAAATGTACGAACAAAACAGTTTTATCACATCTAATAGCCACAATACATAACACGTTGCTCTGCAAAACGCGGTCCCATGCCGAGAGCAACGCGGTACCATGCCCTTCTCGGGCTTGGCCCCATAACAACTCATTTGTATTTTGCTTCTTTAAGGGCGTATTCACACCTGCCGTGTTTAGTTCGCACTTCCGCCTTCGGTTTCGCACTGAAACACAAATGGTCTCTCCTGCCATGTGTTTGTAGTAACTACAACAGAGTCCCTTTACTCCTAAAATCCTTGTTCAATTTTCCTTGTTACCATGGTTGCCAGTGTTGTCAGTCACGAGTGCTCAAAGCATTTGGCTTCACGAATGAACCAATGAGTCAACACTGTGCAGGGAATACTCCTGTTGTAATGTAGTTTCAAATTGCAGTTAGTTTATTATTTCAAACGTCTGGAGAAGACTATCAATAAAAATAAATCTATAAAATTCAACCTGCCAAAGTGGCTGGTGGGAGTGACTGTTTTACTGCTGAAATCCTGCTGTCTCTCTATCGCTGTTTAAACAGAAGATCAAACTCTCTGCAGCCTGTTTCTATCTGCTATCAACAGATCTTCAACCACCTCATTCATATCCCTCACACACTCTACAGACTCATCAGGACTGACATCATCTTCACTGACTGATGGACCTCAATGTAAGTCTGTGGAAAAAAACGTGGTCTGGTAGATAATTTCCTTTTTATGATTTGAAATTTCTTCAGATTTGTGCTCAGGCAAATCTGAACATCTATGAACCAAAACTTTAAACCTCAGTCGCTTGAACAAGTAGAAAACTCTACATGAGCTCCAGTCAGTGAACTGACCTCAGTGTCTCCAGTCTGCAGTTTGGACTCTCCAGTCCGGTACAGAGAGCCTTCACCCCAGAATCCTTCAAGTCGTTGTTGCCCAGGTCCAGCTCTATCAGATGGGAGGGGTTGGACTTCAGAGCTGAGGCCACAACTTCACAGTGAGTCGCTGAGAGTCCACAGCCAGATAGTCTGTAATGACACATTTATTACAAAATGAGCAAACACAAACAGGCATAAAGTTTTAGTTGTCCACCAATTTACATTTACATAATTGAATCTGATCTCCATGAATCAATCAATCACCCAGTACTTTACACATGGTAACTACTCCTATGTCATAAATACCCCATAGACTCCCCATAACCCATAAAGTGATTGGTGCAATAAATACATAAACAAACAAACAAACAAACAAATAAACAAATAAATAAATAAATAAATAAATAAATAAATATGAGAGTTATGCAGCGATGCAAAGTCCAGTTCATAGTTATGGAGGTGTATGTGATGCAATTATGTCACAGAGGGGTGTCCAATAGGGAGTGGGGAGGCAGACTGACTGCCTGGGGATATAGACTGTTGGCCAGCCTGCTAGTTTTGGCCCTGATGGACCTATATCTTCTGCCAGAGGGCAGTGGTTGAAACAGGTGGTGTGCTGGGTGTAGATTGTCCTGAAGGATGTTTTTACTCTGCACATGCAGCGGGAGATGAACACAGTAGCGATGTCTGGTAGGAAGGGTTAGTAACAGACAGACAGACAGACAGACAGACAGACAGACAGACAGACAGACAGACAGACAGACAGACAGACATCAAAGGTAGGATGGCCCCAATGATCTTCCCTGCGGCTCTCACCACTCTGTGTATGGCCTCCTTCTCTGCGCTGGTGCAGCCGGAAAACCACACCAGTAACCCATAGGTCAGCACACTCTCCACTGCACAGTGGTAGAAGTTGACCATGAGTCTCTGGACTGAGGAAGTAGAGGCGTTCGCTGTGGCAGAGGCGATGTTCTTCGTCCTCCGACACAATCACACCCAAAAACTTAAAACCAGGGGCCCTCTTCACCTCCTCATTCCCTATGGGGAGTGGGGAGTGGCTCAGTTGTCTGGTCTTAACCCTATGAGGAGTGGGGAGTGGCTCAGTTGTCCGGTCTTACGGAAATCCACAATTACTTCCTTGGTTTGTTTTTGTGTTGAGGGCCAGGTTGTTGCTGCTGCACCATGCTGCCAGCAGTTGGACTTCTCGCCTGTATCTCATCATTCCCGGTGATGAGTCCGAGCACTGTTGTGTCGTCGTCAAATTCGATTACATGGGTGGATGGGGAGGAAGAGCTGCAGTCGTGTGTGAAAAGTGTGTAGAGCACACAGCCCTGGGGAGCCCCAGTGTTGATGGTCAGAGTTGAGGACGTGTGCTTGCCCACCCCTACATATTGTGTGCGGTTTGTTAGAAAGTCCAGTATCCAGTTGCATAATGTGCATGTTTGACATGAAACAATAAATCTCACCACTCTCTCTCACCCTTGACATTTAATCTTTGTTTAGATAATCTTGCAGACGGCCATCTTGACTTCTTCAGCAATGTTACATATTCACTTGAAATATAAAGTCTATCACATGAACATAATCAATAAATGACGGGAAAGCATTTATCCAGGACCTCTCATTCGGAAAATTATTAAATACATTTTTTTAAATTCTGGAGCACAGACGTAAATCTGTGACAAAAACATATAAATGTATTTAATAAACACGTTGAACACTTCTTTAAAGAATTAAAGCTATTATAATGTGTATATTTAAAGAACTCAACTACGTATCTAAACTTTTTTACATTGTTAACCACATCTGGACTTACAGAGCCTTTCTGCAGTTCCTCACAGCTGGGATCAGTCTCTGTTTTCCCTGGTCTGATGTTTTGTACGTCTTCAGGTTCAACTCATCCAGAACCTCCTCTGACATCTGCAGCATGTAGGCCAGAGCAGAGCAGTGGATCTCAGAGAGTCTCTTCTCTGATCTGTTCTCTGACTTCAGGAACTCTTGGATCTCCTGATGAACTGATTGGTCGTTCATCTCAGTCAGACAATGGAAGATGTTGATGCTTCTGTCAGGAGAGATCTTATAACTGTTCATCTCCTTTAGGTTGTTGATGGCTTTCTGGATGATTTCTGGACTGTTGTCTGATGGACCCAGCAGGCCTCCTAAGAGTCTCTGGTTGGACTCCAGAGAGAGGCCATGAAGGAAGCGAACAAACAGGTCCAGGTGGCCATTTTTACTTTCAAGGGATTTCTCCATTGCGCTCTTCAGGAAGACATCCAGGGATGAATTTACATATTGTTTCCCCAGGAAGCCCCTCAGTACCTCTGTGTTGTTGTTGGCGTAACAGTGGTACATGTAGACAGCAGCCAGAAACTCCTGAATGCTCAGATGAACAAAGCTGTAGACTGTTTTCTGGAAGATCACACTCTCTCTTTTGAAGATCTCAGTACAAACTCCTGAGAACACTGATGCCTCTGTGACATCCAGACCACACTGCTCCAGGTCTTCTTGGTAGAACAGGATGTTTCCTTTCAGCAGTTGTTCAAACGCCAGCCTCCCCAGCTTTAGAAGAACTTCCCTGTCAGCCTCCGTCAGCTCCTGTGGACTCGTCTCATGTCCCTCTTCATACTTCTGCTTCTTCCTCTTTGTCTGAACCATCACAAAGTGTGAGTACATGCCAGTCAGGGTCTTGGGCAGCTCTCCTCTCTGGTCTTTAGTCAACATGTGCTCCAGAACTGTAGCAGTGATCCAGCAGAAGACTGGGATTAGACACATGATGTGGAGGCTCCTGGATGTCTTGATGTGTGAGATGATGCTGCTAGACAGCTCTTCATCACTAACTCTCCTCTTGAAGTATTCCTCCCTCTGTGGGTCGGTGAAGCCTCGTACTTCTGTCACCCTGTCAACACATGTAGGAGGGATCTGATTGGCTGCTGCAGGTCGGGAAGTTATCCAGATGAGAGCCGAGGGAAGCAGATTCCCCTGGATGAGGTTTGTCAGCAGCATGTTGACTGATGATTCCTGTGTGACATCAGACACAACCTCATTGTTGTGGAAATCCAGTGAAAGTCTGCTTTCATCCAGGCCGTCAAAGATAAACAAAACTTTACAGAGAGCGAGCTTCTCTGCTGTGACCTTCTGTAATGTTGGATGGAAAACATGGAGCAACTTGAGAAGACTGTACTGCTCATCTTTGATCAAGTTCAGCTCCCTGAACGAAAGTGGAATCAGCAGACTGACATCTTGGTTTTCCTTGCCCTCTGCCCAGTCCAGAGTGAACTTCTGCACTGAGAAGGTTTTTCCAATTCCAGCAACACCATTTGTCAGGACAACTCTGATGTGTCCCTGTTGGTCGGGTAAGGCTTTAAAGATTTCATGGCACTTGATTGGAGTGTCATGGAAGGTCACCATCTTGGAAGCGGTCTCAAGCTGCCTGACCTCATGTTGGGTATCAACCTCTTCACTCTGTCCCTCTGTGATGTAGAGCTCTGTGTAGATCCTGTTGAGGAGAGTTCCACTTCCTGCTTTATCAGTTCCTTCAGTCACACGTTCATATCTCCTCTTCAGACTGATCTTATGTTCATCTAGAACCTCCTGCAGACCTCCACTCACTAAGATAGAGACAAAAACAAAGAAAATATGACACTGGTGATTATGTTAATATATTCAAAGACAATTTAAATCAGGGATTTAAATCGGGTATCTGTTAATATGCTTGGCAAACATTTAAAAAAGAATAACATAAAGTAAAGGACTTTAATAATTTTTTTATGAAAATCATTGTCTATATTGTACAAAACAACAAATTATACAATAGCAATCCTGTTTCAGACATGATGACACAAGCTGACAGGTCTGAAGTCTTACCTTGTATAGTGCTGGTGTGACTGGCTGTATGCAGTTCAGGTCTGGATGTTTGTCCACACTGGGGACAGGAGGAGTCTCTTGATGGATCAGACTGGTCCCAGTGTGAGGTGATGCACCGTCTGCAGAACCGGTATCCACAGCTGGTAGAGACCGGATCCTTCAGGACGTCCTGACACAAAGCACAGCAGGACGGCTGCTCCTCCACAGAAACATCACTCCTCTTCCTGTGAAGACATTTCTTTATTATTAGATTTGTCCACAGATGGTCACAAAGAACAGTAAAACTTCTACTTGTATAACATTCAGTCTGATAGAAAAAGGATTGTTCATTTGATTTCATTAACACTGATGAGCTGCTTTTCTTATCTCATTATCTGTATATTTTTTATTTACACACGAGAACAACACAATATCCTGACCTTTTTAAATGTTTTTCAAAGTCTTAAAAAAGCCGTCTGCTTTAGTTGAAGCTTTTCTTACTGATAACATTTCACTGCACTAATCTGTAGAAGCAAAAACTGTTTCTTACTTTGTGTCTGAAGGTCCAGGTCTGTTACTGAACTTCATAGGAAAATCTTTGGACCGGTCACTCTTCATAGACAGACAGCTGGGGGCTCCAGACTCAGATGATTGGTACGGAACTCTGCAAACACAATCACATTTGTATTCATAATACATGAATCCTTCATAAATTCTCTCATATGAAGACATTTCATTAAATGATTTGTTGTGGTTGAAATAATTCCGGACTTTTCCACAGATGGTCCCTGAGAACAGTAAAAGTCTTACTTTTCTGAAAGTGAAATGTTTGTTCTAATGTAAACTCTCCTGTTTTCATACAAACTGATGATGTCATGAGTCAAGGCATGGCAGCCTCTCCTTCTCCTCTGTTGTCTGTTACTCCCCCCTGTTTGTGTTCTCTGTTTATGCTTGTGGGCGTGGCTAACCCTCCGCTGCAGGCTGCACCCGAGGCCGTTAATAGAATCTTAGATTAGATTAACACTTTTCTACATGACTAACAGCTGTCCCAGATAGTAAGAGGAAGATGGCACAAAAGATGTTTCTTTGTGTCACAAAGTTTACTCAGTAATAACACAAACAAATGTGAATTAAA
>CASHTC010000505.1:55000-118487 GCA_949357725.1 Hyperoplus immaculatus
AGGAAGAAAACTGACAGAGAGACTGTGACAGTAAAACAATATTAATCTTGTATTAACACTCACCCTGCCACAGCCTTTAGTTTCCCTCCGTCTGCTCTGTTGTTGTTGACTCAAAATGGAGTCTGAAAAGTGAACACTTTCACTTTCAGGGTTCCGTCCCTCTGCTCCTCCCCTCTGCATTTACTGGAAATCAGGTGAGTTTAACTGTGTGTGTGTGTGTGTGTATGTCATAAACTGTACTTACTTGTGTAGTGCACTGATTCCTACATAGTAGTGTTGTAGTAAATATTACTTATCCTATTACCTAATTTTATCCTTTTGTTCTTATTGCACCGTGGGTCGGAGACAAATGTTATTTCTTTTTCTCTGTATGTCTGGCACATATTTTGCTCTTTGACTTGATTTTTGACTTTGATATATTTTACTGTAATTGTAAATACTTACTGAGTTAAAATGAATATGAAGCTTTTCACATCTTTTGCGCTACAATCTTTCAACAAAACGTGGTTTGCTCCTCCTGGCTGAAAATGTATCAAAAGATAAATCTAACACATTAGATATTTGAATTTTACACTCCGTGGCCACTTTTCAGGTACACCTGTACAATCTTATGTACTCCAATTAAAAAGTTTAAACTGGTGGCTTGTATAATATAATTTAAGACAACAAAACAGTTTGTATGTTGTAACATACATTTGTGTGTTACAACATACAAACTGGTCCCCTATGTCCGTAAACAGTAAAACGGTGAAAACACACATGTATAATTTTACTTACATTTGTACACACAATGATGGTCATAATTTTCCTCTTCTGCTACGAAGGCAAGATGGCGACAGTTCATGGTGAGAAGGTTCGTTGTTTCACACTCACCCTCTGGGTCCTTACACAACTTTATAATCTCACATTAGGGAAGGCCATTTAGAATTCTTCCTTTAACCGGTCACCAACCCTCATTAACCGGTTATTAACCATTAACCGTTAAGATTTATTTAATGTAGATGATTACTTTATAGATGTTGATAGTAAAATACAGTACATGAAGTGTTAGTGCGGAGGTTTCCCGACCTTTTTTGTTCCCAGACCGGCATATTAATTTAAAAACAATTCAGGGACTAGTCTCCAATTTAAATGCCTGAATTTTATTATGCAGGCTACCATTTTTACACATGTTCACATTTTAAAACAAAGGCTGTTACTGTTTTGAGCCGCCAAGCGTTTTGAAAGTTTCGTTACAATTTATTATTGATAATATTTTCTAATTATTTCTCCTGCTGTCCTTATTGTCCAGCTCTCAGTTAGAATAATAGATTTTAATAGAATTGAGTCTAACATGGTTAAATAAAAGTTCTAACTCTGTTGTGTTGATCTGATTAACAGGAGGAAACGTTCGACCACTGGATGGCGTCAGAGTGCTAGATTTGACAAGGTGAGAGTCTGTCTGAATCCTGCAGTAGACCTACTAGGCATCGGCACATATCTGGTTTCAAGGTATAAACTCAAGGTTTTAATCCCCCCACTATCTCTGTCATACCGTTCTAAGGTTCAAGAACACACAGGATGTACATACAAGTTTAATAATGTTTAGAATATTCCTGCATCATAACTTTTACGTAAGGACTCATTCCCTACATGGAGTAGACTGTCAATTGGTTTCCTGCTGAGAACCATGGCCTCAGATTTAGAGTTATTGTAGCAGGTGGACTGAAGAACCAAATAGGATGAAAGAGATTTCTCCTTTTTTCAGTAGATCAAAAGATCTACCTGGTTTTATTCAGCAAGCTTAGCAACAATACACAAATCCCAAACTAGAGTAAATAATTAAAAAAATAAAGTTTATCCAGAAAGTCTAAAACGATCTAAAAGACCAAGGTTTCTGCCTAAAGGTGCTATGAGGAACTTTTAAATATTTCTGTAACGGTCAGATTTTTCTTCTGATGATCATACATTAAATGTAACAGCAAACTAGACCATCAGTGCCAAGCAGGTTTACAAAAGTCAAAGAGTATAAATCTGTAGGACAAATTATTAACATATAAGGTCATAGGTAAAATACAAGCATGGCAAGGCAAGTTTATCTATATAGCGCAATTCGGACACTCAAAGTGCTTTACAAGGTCATGAAATACATCAGGATTAAAATACATGTTAGAAAAGTGAATACAAAATATGAATAGATTTAAATATAATAAAAATGACAGGTTAAATGGGAAACAGAACTGTAGGGCAAATTATCAACATATATAAGGTTATGAATTTAATCACAAGCAATTTATTGACTGCATGGAATATGTAAGAGCCATTTTATGTTTAGTTTGTATTCTACCTCCCACCACTTGGGGCAGTATATGCTTGTTGAATCATTCCCAAAGTGCATATAATCAGAGAGGAAACTGGCAGCAGCTGTTGCTATTTTCTTGTGAAAGCAAACAGTCTAGATCATGCTGACAGAGGTTGATACGTATATTGTGAATTACAAACTTGATAGATTATAGAAAAAGGCTTAAAGGATGTTTGGCCTGCTTAGTTGTTTTTGTTTCAAAGGGTTTGAGTTTAAATAAACCCCTTTTATCTTGAACTGAAACCAGTGGACTGGACAATCTTTGTTTTAAACGCGTCAAGAAACTTTCATTTAGCTAAACCACAGTGGGAAGAGTTTGAATGGCAAACGGGTCACTACAGCATATACAGGTAATGTATTAAAATAGCTGGAAGACTCCTTATTCCTTTCTTTTCATTACTTCTCTCTCTCCTTCTCCTGCAGGCTTCACTGTGACACAAATCCTGACTTTAATAGACACAGACCCCAGTTATATTTGCCTGCACTGGGAAAAACTTTCTTTAGTAAAACTGAGGTCAAATTATACCTCTATTCAACAGCATGGAACTTCAGAGTACACAAGACATGTTTTACTAAATGTGTTTGAACAATAGGTCCAGGTCCAGGGGGTGGATTCTCAGTGTGTATAGTATTAGCACTGATTAGAAAGTTAAACTTCTGCATTGTGACATGAACCTCAGAGATAAATGCTGATCTACAAAGCAGAGATGATCAGGTCCATGTGGTGGAGTGTCAGTGTGTCTGCAGAGACGGTGTAGAAGGACAGAGCAGCAGCAGAGCAGATACACTGATGATACTCTGTCACATCCAGAGGAACACACAGGGAGGATGGAGGACTCTGTGTCTGACAGTGCAGCGGATCCTCTCTCCACTAAAACACCTTGATGATCACTCACTCACTCACTCACTCACTCACTCACTCACTCACTCACTCACTCACTCACTAGCTCCAATTACCCAATCTGTTGGGAGAAGAAGACAGACAACAGAAGTGATGAAACAGAGTTTACAGACTCCCTCCATGCTGTCAGTCAGTAACTATGTTTAACATAAATATTTCCTTTTGTCTTTTTTAATGTAAAAATGTTTTTATATTTACACATTTGTTTTATTATCTTTTAAAAGTAAAAACGTAAACCAAGTCACTATGACATATGAAATGTCCTACAGTCCTATCCTAAAAGTATTTGCCCCTTTCCTGATTTCTTTTATTTTTGCACATTGGTTTAAGATTTACCAGGAAATACTGGATCTTTGCTTTGACACTAACTGTGTTTAGTGACATTCAGCTGAAACCTGCTTGGACTGACTCCAACCCTCTACTCACTTCAGAGTCTCCAGTCTGTAGTGTCGACTCTCCTTAAGATCAGACAGAGGCTTAGCTGCTGAGCCCTGCAGGTTGTTCCCTCTCAGATCCAGCTCTCTGAGATGGGAGGGGTTGGACTTCAGAGCTGAGGCCAGAGAAGCACAGCTGATCTCTGACAAACTGCAGCCCTCCAATCTGAATAAAGAATAGATTTTGTTTTAGAGAAAGTTTAAAGACTGTGTGTTTGTGTGTGCAGTTTTGTGCCTGAACGCAGTGAACGATCTTTCATGAACTCCCTCATATTTTGGGCGAACGTGAAATGAACGTACTGTTTTCTGCCTGATGAACGTAATTGTGAACACGTTAATTTTTGTGAACGGCGCTCTCTCACAGTGAACCGTCGTTCAAGACAGTGTCAGATTTCCATAGAGCCTTCCAGGCAAAAACACACCGTAAACAGGCTTTAATATGTAGCGGAAAAACACCCAATCTGGCAACACCAGCCACCACAGTGTCGCACCACCGCATGCATCATCAAAATGCAAAAACAAATGAAGGCAGCAATACCACCCCAGACTCTGCCTCCACCACTAATATGCATCTTCGTATGATTACTTAAACTCATTTAGGTCAGTAATGTAAACCCTGGTTGGATAAGAATTCAAAACTGGATACGAAGATGAAATCTTACGCATAGTTTCAGTGTTAAAACTGATAAAATAATTGCTGTCTATGGTTCTATACGTGCTGTGGGAATAATTTTGAAAAACAATAGCTCGCAGCAACATATTGAAAAAAATTAAAAATCAACTAGCCAACAAGAAAGCGGTGGTGAAGAAGGCCCAACAACGACTCCACTTTCTGAGGGTACTCAAGAGGAACAGACTGGAGGAGAAGCTGCTGGTGACTTTCTACCGCTAAACCATTGAGAGTGTGCTGGCCTTCTCCATCACTGTGTGGTATGCTGGCTGCACAGTGGCTGACAGAAAAAGGCTGCAGAGGGTGATAAGGTCAGCTGAAAAGACTATTGGCTCTCCTTTGCCCTCCTTGGATAACATCGCCAGCTCTCGATGCCTCTCGAGAGCAAAGAAGATCATCCGTGACCACCTCCATCCCAGCCACCACCTGCCTACTGCCCTCTGGTAGGAGGTACAGGAGCCTGAAGAGCAGAACCAACAGACTGGCTAACAGCTTCTTTCCTTGGGCAATCAGGTCACTCAACTCTCATAAAACATAAAACATTAAACAGACATACACATAGGCTACCTCACTTTCTACAAGTGCAATATGCTTTCTGCCTTTTAGATTTATTTATTATGACATTGCCTGTCCTTGTCTTGTTTCTTTTGTTATTTCTGTGTCTTGTTTTTATACTGTTTTTTTTTTTTTTTTTTTAAGATATTTTTGGGGCATTTTTATGCTCCATTTGACAGTGCAGAGAGACAGAGGTGAAATGGGGCAGAGAGGGGAGTGACATGCAGAGAACGACCGCGGGTGGGAATCGAACCCGGGTCTGCTGCTGGGCCCGGCCCGGGAGGGGGACGCCCTACCAACTGAGCTAAAGGCGCCCCCTTAATGTTTTTATACTGTTTTTAACTTAAATTGCTTGTCTTTTTTTCTGTGTGTGTAATGCACTTTCAGTTGGCAATCCCAATTTCGTTGTGTAGGTGACTGTACAATGACAATAAAGACTATCTTATCTTATCTTAGTTATTTTTTGGAACTGTGAACTTATTTCAAATATATGAATAATGAACTGAACTTTGAACTAGTTCATGTAGAAAGTGAACTTTCCAAACACTGTGTGTGTGTGTGTGTGTGTGTGTGTGTGTGTGTGTGTGTGTGTTCCGAAGGCTAAGTATCAATGATCAGATATTATTTGCTAAAACATACTGAAATGAATGGAAAACTAATAAATATTTCTCCCTTAACTAGTAAATGTTTTGAATTTTAACTAAAATATTAGTTGGAAGAACTTCAGTATAAAATGTGATCATTTTTCGAAAATTATAAACAGGAATGTACTTTAAACACTTTCATTTGTGACTGCAGACTAAACTGTGTATAAGGTAAATTCAAATATGAACAAAGAAAATGTATAACTGTACGGGTGAAAGTTATATTTGTACATTAATTAGGTTAAGTTGTTAATTAAATATATAAGAAAAGATCTACAATAGTAACAGGCAGTGAACTGACCCCAGAGTCTCCAGTCTACAGTGTGGACTCTCCAGAAAACCACACAGCAGCTTCACTCCTGAATCCTGCAGCTTGTTGTTACTCAGATCCAGCTCTCTGAGATGGGAGGGGTTGGACTTCAGATACGAGGCCAGAGGAGCACAGCTGCTCGCTGACACACTGCAACACCTCAATCTGAATAAAGAATAAATAATGGAAATAAAACGTAATTAATAATCCAATCAGATGTGTTCAGGTTTTAAATGTGCAGCTCAACATTCACACACCTATTCATTTCAACACAGAACATCAAGCTGCTGATCACAGTCAAGTCTGGAATCAGAGGAGACATACTAAATCAATCCTTCAAACACCTGTATTTTGAAAAATATACTTTGATATTTGTCTTCCTGTGCAGGGCTCTAGACTGCGACCAAATGCTCGCATTTTGCGACCATTTTTTAAGAGAATGCGAGTACTTTTTAAATCTAAGGGCACGCGCGTGACCGGAAAATTTGCCGAGATTTGTTTTCATTGAGAGAGAGAGAGAGCAGTCCGCAAGTGATCAGTGAAACGATCAACTGCGCGGATCACGTGGCCTACTCTCCTCTCAGTGTCCCGCTGTCGTCACGTCTTTAACATGTTGCCAACTGGTGACTTTTTCCGCTATACCTGCCGACTTTCCGCCATAGCGATAAGGCTGGTAAAGACCAGCGCTCACGAGAGCAGAGTATTAACGGCTTCTGTCTACTCCTTACCGCTGACAGCACTCAGTCACACGGGCACTGTGATAGAAGCCCCCGGCTACCTGCAGACAGACAGCACCGTGTGCCAGGTGCCGTTTGTGAACACGAAAATTATTTTATAGGTCCACATTCAATAGGCCTCTGCATATCTATAAAAAGCTAACCTTGTAGTTATATGGCAACCCAAACATTTTAGAAAGTGAATTTGTGTATGTAAATAGGCCTAGTTAATTTGTAAATTATTTGGTCAACATTTTATATTAATTGTGCCTCTTTCAGAATTGCATATAGGCCTAATGCAAATTAGTTGATAATGTCATCTAGCTACAGCTTTTGGGCCAATAACTATTTTCTTTATAAAAATAGAGGAGGAAAAAATCAGAGGGCTCCGATGTAGAAGGGGCTGTGGTAAAAATGGGCAAGAACAAAAATATTTTTTCCTAAAGAAATATCTGAAGGATTTCACATGGTGATGCAAAATCAAAAACACAATGAACTTTATCATCTGTTGTCAATCTGGTCCAAAACATATACCTACTGATATTGTATTGCCAGCGCTATACAATATCAGAAGGTCTTATTTAGTTAAAATTGGAAACAGTTGAATAGATGTGTTGCAGGTCCATTTAAGGCAGGGGTGTCCAAATTTTCACTGAGGGCCACATACAGAAAAATCTACGAAGGGCCGGGCCACTTGGCAAAAATAACACATTTATCAGGACATGTAGCTGCTCTGATGTTTAGTTTCATAGTGTCTTCGTAAATTGTAATCCTTCTTCACAGCAACACTTTCCTTGCACATTAAACAGACACCCTCCCCCTCTTGTTAAATGCCATTGATACACCCAGTGTTTTCTGCTTTTGCGTCCAATGTCCAGCTGGGTGAAAATAGTAGCCAGCCCTGCACCTCCCGGGAGATTTTTTTAAGTTTTTAAAGTGAAATGCATGAATCTGGTGCACTTTGAGAAGGAAATTAAGAGGCTAAATCTGATGAATTTTGTATGAAAAAAAATGGAGACACTGTCAGATGAATTTGAAGCTATTGGAGAAGGACACATGGATTTTCCATAATAATATTAATTTAAAAATAAAATATTATGCAGGGTCCTCTGGAATGGGCTTGGTGCTCTTTTTCTTTTATGGGACATATTTCTCTGTAATATAATGAGTGCATTTAAATTATTTAAAAATTAAAAGGGCCATACTACATTATATTTTTAAAATGTGCCACGGGCCAATCAATCAGTTTTGACAACCCTGCACTAGTGGGTTAAAGCAGCTCCGAGTAACATTTAAATATCTTTTAAACAGCCTCATGTTTCCTCTCATAATCATAAATGACCTTTAACAGCAAACGAGACCATCAGTGCAAAGAAAGACGTTTTTATATAGTTTTTATTACTGCATTTGGTCTGGTCGCACACCCAGTCCGATTTTCGGTTCACGCGTGCATGCTCTATGGTCACATATCCGTATTGGTCGCAGATTTCAGTGTGGCGCAGCAACGTGATTTGAGAAGCCTATCCCTCCAGGTGAGGGAAGGGGAGCAGGAGCCTTGTTTGAGACAGTTATTTGTCGTCATAATGACTGGTAACGGGGCTGAACCATCATAGAAAAAAAATTAAATGCAATGAAGAAAAGCTAAAAGGGAGAGATAGGCGGGCGGGAGGGCATTGCCAAACAACGTATACACAATTTCACGACTGTAGTGTTTACTCCTAAATGAATGAGCGGTAGCCTACTAAAACAAAGTTTACTTTGCTTCACCATCATCAGATGACCATTATTCATCTGAAATAGTCATTATTTACAACATATTACCTCATCGTGATCCATAACTGCCGTCTCTCGTTCATTCGCTTTCTGTGAGGACACGTAGCCTAATCTTTCAGCTCTGTGAGAGGTGACACTGCATCAACTCATTGCAATCAGGTGTGTGTAGCACTGACTGGCATTAGTTGATGCTGTGTCACTAACCACTCTCACGGAGCCGAAAAGAGTCCGATGCACTCACACTTTCAACACACGGACATGCACTATATTGCTTCCTGATCATTTGAATCTCGCACGCCCGGCACGAGTTAGAAAAACAGCTTCACGACAGCTGGCGTCGTAAAAATACTACCGCTTTTGTCCAAAGGGGCCGCCAACGTGCCATGTTACTCGTAGTGGCTTCAACTAAGAAATGCAAAAAAAAAAAAAAACACATACATATTGCATGTACATTACACATACAATGTAGGCATGTACATTATATTTTTTAAATCGGCCGCGGGCCAATAAGTAGTTTGGACACTCCTGGTTTAAGGTGTGCCACTAAATTTTCTGCTTGCGCCCCTAAAAATTCTGAGTTAGGGGCACCAGTGCTCCTAGTAAAAAAAGTTAGTCTGGAGCCCTGCTGTGTGTGTGTGTGTGTGTGTGTGTAAGTGTTCAGACGGATCAATATCAATGAACTGATATTATTTGCTAAAACAAACTGAAATTAATGGAAACCTAAGAAATTATGCTCTTTCAACTAGTAAACATTTACAATATAAACTAAAATATTAGTTGGAGTATATAATGTAATAATTTATCAAAAGTTTATTTTCTGGCAGACTAAACTTTGTAAAGGAGAAATGAAAATATGAATAACATTTTTTTATAACTTTATGGATGAAAGTTATGTTTGTACATACATGTGTTTCAATTGTTAATTAAATATATAAGATCTTTCAATAGTAACAGGCAGTGAACTTACCTCAGAGTCTCCAGTCTACAGTGTGGACTCTCCAGAAAACCACACAACATCTTCACTCCAGAAACCTGCAGCTTGTTGTCACTCAGATCCAGCTCTCTGAGATGGGAGGGGTTGGACTTCAGAGCTGAGGCCAGAGAAGGACAGCCAATCTCTGACAACCTGCAGCCCTCCAATCTGAATAAAGAATACATGATAAAAAAAAAAATACTTTATCGGATCAGAAGTTTTCAGGTTTTTAATCAATGATCTTTTCTCTAAAATGAGTTGAGTGACTTTGTCATTGTGTTGTTGTGGATCATCATAATGTCAAGCCTTCTACAGACATCCATATATGTATAACAAAATAATATACTTTGATATGTGTCCTCTTCAGTGTGTGTGTGTGTGTGTGTGTGTGTGTGTGTGTGTGTGTGTGTGTGTGTGTGTGTGTGTGCGCGCGCGTGCGCGTGCGTGTGTGTGCGCGTGTGTGTGTGTGTGTGTTTTCAGATGGATCAATATTAATGAACAGATATTATTTGCCAAAACAAACTAAGTTAACGGAAACGTTTACAATATGAACTGAAATATTATTTGGGTGGGAAATTCAAAAATCTAAATAAAAGTAGGCCTATAGAATGGACAATAAAATAACCATAAAACCAAATGATCAAATCAATTCAGGTAGAATCTCCGATAAAAATATGTTTTAAACTAGACTTAGATTTACTTGGTTTAAATCGAAGCGGAGCAAATTAGGCCTAGTTCCACCTTCACTGGATGCATGAGCGCTCACACGGACATACTTTTTATCAGGGGTAACTACCTTGGCATAAGGACACCGGCATTGGCGTACCTATAGTATATGCTGCTGTATCATGAGTGGTATGCCAGTATGAAATGGCAAATACCACAGGACATGAGCGGCATGCCAGCGGAAAAACTGTATATTTCATGATACCACTGAATCATGTCAGTATACAAATATATATTGAGTGACGTCCGGTACCGTGAGGCACGCAGCAGAAAACGCTTCTGCCAAACATTTAGGTTAAAAGTAAGAGAAAAGTTAAGTGGAATACGCAACCCTACCAGAAGAATACCAGAACTCTTTTTAAGAGCGTACATTTGCTATACTCAAAATGAGCATGAAAGGAGGCTGCAGGGAGGGTCTGCGAAGCTGTGGAGTGGACAATGAGACTAGCGACGGCATGGAGGCCATAGCGCAACAGCTGAAGGCAATCAATCGGAAAATTGATGGCATGCAGCAATCCGTGGAGAAGGTGATTGAGGAGAAAATAAAGGGAATGAATGTGTCCCTTGAAAAACATTTAAATAGTCAAATTGACAGACTACAAAGTTATTTAAATAAGAGAACAGGATTGATCTGAAAGCAGAGATTGAGAAAAAATCAAAAGAGATTCAAGATAATATGGACTGTGAGACTGGACAGCTGAGAACGAGAATTGAAAAAATGGAATCAAGTCTGCATTTGACTAAAATACAGCAGCCCAAATTTAAACCGGAGGTTTCCATCATGGTTTTGGGGCCGTTCAGGGATGAATCGCATTGGAGAGGGTGAAGTTGCTACTGTCGGACGGAATGTGTGCCTGCGGAACGTCTTCTGCCAAGGGGCCGTGGACCGGAGATGATTAAAGTGGAGTCCATGACAAAGTCGCGGTTCTACGTCGGAAGCAGAAGTTAAAGGAAAGTGAAACATACGGCACAGTGTATCTGCGCTCAGCCAAATCCCATGCAGAGCGCTTAATTGATCTTAACTTCAGAACCCGAAAGCGAAACCCACTTAAAGGGGCAGGACTCCATTGACTTAGAGGGCTATGTGTGGTTTGGCAATAACATAGTTAAGCACGTGAAGGCCCCTAAAGGTTCTGGGGAGAGGGATTTTGTGTAGGATTTGGTTAAAAAGTTTTTAAAAATAAATATGAATATAGGATCTACAATAGTAACAGAGTGAGTGAACTGACCTCAGAGTCTCCAGTCTACAGTGTGGACTCTCCAGAAAACCACACAGCAGCTCCAATCCTAAATCCTGCAGCACATTTCCATTTAGCTCCAGCTTTCTGAGATGGGAGGGGTTGGACTTCAGAGTTGAGGCCAGAGAAGCACAGCTGATCTCTGACAAACTGCACCATCCCAATCTGAATAAAGAATAAAAGATACAAATATAAAATAATTAAAAATCCAATCGGATGTGTCCAGGTCATTGTGTTGTTGTGGATCGCCATAATAATTCTCATTTAAAAGAGAAATAAATATATACAAATGCATATAGGTTTATCTATCCCTAGATCGAAGGGTTGGTGGTTTGAGCCCCGCCCTGCCACTTGTGTCATGGATGTTGTGTCCTTGGGCAAGACCCTTCACCCACCATGCCTTGTGTGAATGTCGATAGTTAGCCTGCTATCGGTGTATGAATGTGTGTGAATAGGAACAGGTCTCCCTTGTAAGAGAGTCTCTGGACTCAATGAGATTTACTTGTATAAATAAAGGTTAAAAAAATAAGAAAATCTTAAAAGGCAATATTTTAATGAAAATATAAATGATAGTCACACAAAAATAATCCCTCTCAATGATCCCACTATAATATGTGGTGGTGTGCTTATCTGCACAGCAGCTGCGGCTGGCCCATAGAGGGCGCTAGGGCACCGCCCCCCTTCCTCCCCCCCAAAAAATAAAATAAAATAAAAATAAAAAATATATTTTTTTTTGTGTGTGTTAATTTGAGGCAACTAAACTATTTAATTTTACTTAAGAATGCACACTGAATTTATATTCTGGCACTGTATTTACATTTCATGGCAAAATTCAAGCTCTAAACTGACTCATTTGGCTTCTACGGGCGCCAGTTCACGGCGCACCAAACCCTCGTTCACTCAGAGTGGCCCTATCAATTTCTATTGCCATTCAGTTTTAACGGAGGGTTTGGGGCGCTGGCCATTGGCGCCCAGTAACTGGTTACCTGGCAACAATAACAACAACGTTCGGATCTAACTAACGGTTGCTCGCGGAGTCGCGTGCAGTGTTGCCAACTTTGCGATTTTGTTGCTATATTTAGTTACTTTTCAACCCCCCTGGCGACTTTTTTTTCAAAACAACGACAAGCGACAACTTTTTTTGGATATTTTTTGGGCATTTTTATGCTTTATTTGATAGTGCAGAGAGACAGAGGTGAAATAGGGCAGTCCCATTTCACCTCTGTCTCTCTGCATCAGTCTATGTCTCCTTTAGCTCAGTTGGTAAGGCGTCCCCCTCCCGGGCCCGGCCAACTGAGCTAAAGGCACCCCCAACAAGCGACAACTCTAGCTTTTTTTCTGGTGTTATTGGTGACTTTTTCGCCAAGGCAAGTATCACTTTTAACTCTTCTCAACGAGCAGCGGGAGCCTGCCGGCCCGTCCCCCGTTACAGAGCACTGACAGGCGGCCCGGTCCTCACGCAGCAGCCCCTCCCAGCTGTGGTCAGAGCAGGAGATACACACCTCTCTGCTCGTGTTCCGTTAGCATCCCAATTAGCAGTTGTAGTAGCAGCTTTCCCCCTCTCTTCTACAGTCTATGAGTAATGCAACTCAAAATATTATGCAGTGCTTTTTTAAACTTTGAGCATGTATGATTACTGCTAGACTTACCATTATCACCTTGCTTGTTTATGCGATTGCCACGTTCATAACACTAGAACCTCACCTATTGCCTATGTTGGCATCATGCCTTTAGTGTGCATATTGTAAATAATTCTCTGCAAACCTATGTTGGCATCATGCCTTTAGTGTGCATATTGTATATATATATAGTTCTCTGCAAACCTATGGTGGTGTGCACACAAGACATGGTCACAATTTGTTTTTATGTACGTATTAATTTTATCAGTGATCATAATCACTTGTTTCCCAGCACTTGCTGATGATTTATTTCAACTTTTATTATCTCTTTCAGTCTATGAAGGCTTGTACTGGGTGTAATACCGATTAACGCCAGAGAGAGAGAGAATGTTAACTTGTGTATAATTCTCAATTGTTATTGATGTATTTGCACTTTTAATCTTGCTGAATTCTACAAGGCAAATCAATTAAGTTAAAACCTAGTTCCCCTGCCCCATTTGTCTTTGTAAGGAAATGTTCTATTTTGTCTTTATTATTTTGTCAGAATGCACCAGAATGCTTCATTTGTATGGAAAAATCACAAAAAAATCTTCTGGGGGAAGAACCCCCTAGACCCTCTTACCGGGGTTTGGTTTATAAACTTTCAGCCCCACCTAAAAGAAAATTCACCAGCCGCCACTGCTGCACAGTCCTCCTCTCCCTGGCTCAGGGGCGGATCTAGAAAAATATTCATGGGGTGGCAAGAGGGTGGCAGGAGATTTTAAGGGGTGGCAACCTGTGGCGGATGTAAATACAGTATGCCGATTTAATTAAAGCCATATAAATAAATATGTACTTGGGAAAGCCCCCACATTTAGATATGTTGACTAAATAACATAATACTTAATGTATTGTAGCACGAGTGAAGCCTTACATTTAAACATAAAAGGTATCAGACAATTTTAAAGATTATTATTACTGAATAATTACTACATTACCTGCCTCACAACAAACACCTGCACTAATACACCAGCATGGGGCTCAAAAGCTATGCAAATAGGGCTGCAATAAGTACTTAGTTAACAGTGAGTCTTTGGTCTGTGTTAATATGAGATACTCCCATCAGATGTCAATCATCAGTCTAACTTGAGTGCAAATATCAAGTTATTCAAATATTCTAGTAATTTACATACAATACAGATAAAATCATTCATAAAAATATTGTGTGGCATTTTCCTATGTTTGGTCACAAACAGTGACCTATTAAACACACTGTAAATGGGAAGAGGTTCAGTAATGTCCAACACAGAAATAGGCCTACTGGTTATTATGAGCAATTGATAAGCACAACCTAAGACTTTAATTTAAAATAGTGTGATAAGAATTAGGAAGTATATCCTTATACAAAGGCCTATAGATACAATTAAACAAAATAATTAATGAATTTCAAGGGTATAGGTTATGATTAAACCTTGGTTTAGGACACCTTTTAAATGGGGGGTCTGGGGGTGTCCCCCCAGAAATTTTTGAGCATTCATCACTTCATTTCCTGCATTCTGGTGAATTTGTTTGCATCAAGTTTATGTAAAGTAATTGACAACATTTAGGTTCCCAGTGACAACAATAGAATAGAATACAATGCAGTAATATCATGCATTCTGTATTGCTTTCAAATATTTATTCTCCTCTATTGTTAAAAACAAATTGGTTTAGAAAATAAGAAGAAGTGATTATTCACGTCTATCATTGAGAATGTAGGCTAGTGGCTGGTGGTATTTTACTTGCATGCAATCTTCAAATATTCAAAAATAATAAAGTGCAAAATGAGGTTTTAATCCTCATGTATTTCCTTTAAGCTACTAGTGACTAAGTGTGCAGTGGACAGAGGGAGTAAGAGATAGCTTTATTTTATAATTTAGGTTTTTGATTTCTGACCGCTGACTTTAGACTGACTCGCGCTGTCTGCTCCGTGAGGCTCGAGCCCATCAGCTGAGCGAACAGCTGTCCAACACGGAGATGAAAAACGAAACTTAACTATCCTGTTTTGCCTGGGCTGACTTAAGGTGGAGCAACCAAATATAAATGAATAAATATTGTAGCCTACTAAACTGTAACACAAGTAATGAGTTGTGGAATTTGGATCAGTAGCCTACAGTAGTGCACAATCTTCGCTGATGTGAACGTTATTGTAGTTTTTCCGAGGCATTCACGAGTTCCTAACGTTATTATTAACCTCTAGTCATTGTCACCACACAGCAGCATATTAACTTTATAGGAAAACTACAACTCCATTAGCCCTGCTCTTTTCTCATTATTGTCATTTCTTCATAGATAGACAGTTGATCAGTAATACCTGGAGAGTAGTCTCTCCTGTGCTGCTTGCTTTGTAAGATCCGTCTCTCGCACGCCTTCCTTGTATTCAAAATCAGTGCCGTTAGGAGCGGTTAGGAGTCTCGGGAGTGGGTCGCGGGGGATCGGGGTGGGGCAATATTACCTGGCTACATTCACTTGCAGTCGGACATTTGAAACTCGCGCTCGTAAATGTCTCTTAACAGCCAAAAATAAACGTTTAATTTGGCGCTGCCAACTGGGGTGGCAGCTGGGGTGGCAAGGCTTTTTTTTAGGGTGGCAGTTGCCACCCCATGCCACCCCGGTAGATCCGCCCCTGCCCTGGCTGTATTTTACATAGTAGAATTTGTTGGTATTATTTTTTAAACAGAAGACTCAGATCTAAGCCCCACCCAAGCTCCTCTCAACCTCTTCACAGGCCCCAGAGTACAGAGCAGAAGCCTGTCCACTTCCTTGACTGGGGTTAGCATTGGTTAGCACAGTGGCTAACATACTGATATGTTCTTCATATCTGATTGTAAAGTGGTGTCCTGGATCCCTCAACCGAACGTCGGTGCCTGCTCGCGTGCCTCACTTGCTTTTTCATAGTTAAAATAGTTTAATACATTTTTTTTTTAAATCTGATTTTATATCAGAGTTGTCATATATTGTAATGGATCGGCCCCATTCCTAATAAAAACATAACAATATGCTTTGATCTCTATCGTCTTGTGTGTGTGTGTGTGTGAGAGTCTCAGACGGATCAATATCAATAAACAGATATCTTCTTTTTTTTTGTATAATTTTTTTATTTGGAAATGTATATGAACACAGAATATACTGAGCATACATTTTAGCAGACATATCCATAGTTTGTTGTTTTTGTTTACATACACAAATCATCGGCATATAAACTTAGTCTATGCTCTTCTCCTCCTCTAAAAATTCCACTTATTGATGCCAATGATTTGAGTGCGATGGATAAGGGCTCTATGGCCAAGGCAAATAGCAGTGGACTAATTGGACATCCCTGACGGGTCGCTCTACCACAGAGGCCTTGGGTGAGCTGTAATGAAGTTTAATAAAATTTGGACTAGGGATGGGCATAATTAATCGATTAATCGATCATTGATCGTTAAGAATATTGTCGATCACGTGAAATTGTTGTCGATCATATAGCCGTTGTATTGCACAGTGTGAGTCTGGCAGCACAGCAATGAGTTTCACTATGTGGCAGCTCCAAAGACTGTATAGGCAGCAATTAAACATCCTACCAGCAGGGGGAAATACTTAACTAGTAGTAGGAGACAACAGAACAGGCTCAGGCAGCAGCCTGCGAGCTGCCGTAGATGGGAAAACATAAACAGGAAGAAGTTAAGGAGAAGTTTGGCATCGGACCGGACAGCTTTAGAACCAAAAATAACTAAGTTCATTAAGCATTGTGAAACCTTGTATAAGTACAACACTTAAACAAACTGAATTATGTACCACTTGTACATTGAAGCCTACATCCGACCCTGTTTAACGTGTGACGTGACATTAGTGGCTAACTTTAGCGTCTATGCTTTCCTACTTTGCTTTCATCAGGGAACTAATTTGCACATTTTGTTTATTATATGAAGTAACGTTAGGTCCTTTACCACTCAGAGAAACGTGCCGTGCCCTTATGCAGTCTTTGGCAGCATCTTAGGAGGCGCATATGTGTTTAAACTTTAAAGGTATCATAGCATTGGCTCCTTGTTGGCTCATAGCCTCGGGCTTTAACCAGCGCCGCATTTTATTATTTTATTTTAAAAAGTTGCCTTGCCTTAATAGATTGTTGTTTGCCTAGAAGATCTTGGAATAAAGATGTAATTGAGTAAAAACCTCTTGTATACAGTCTATGGTAAAAACGCTGTATGTTGGATGTTCTGTTGGCATTTTTTAATATGTAAAAAAAGATAACGATTAATCGATAATTGCTCGTTAATTTTCCCGATGATCGATCAATTGAATTTCTTAAAATGCCCATCCCTAATTTGGACCATACCCAAACATTTTTAAACACGTGAATAAATACTCCAACTCAACCCTGTCAAAAGCTTCCTCTGCGTCCAGTGAGATGACCACCTCAGGTACCTCACTGGACGCAGGGGAGTGAATAATATTAAAAAGCCGTCTGATATTTGTAAATAGGTGTCGACCCAAAATGAAACCGGTTTGGTCGGCAGAGATCGCATGAGTCATTGTGGTTTCTAGGCGTAAGGCAAGAGCTTTAGCTAGGATCTTCACGTCACTGTTTAGGAGGGAGATGGGTCGATATGAACCACATTCTGTATTCTCTTTACCTGGTTCGCCTCTGATGTATACAGGTTAGAATAAAATTAAGTGAATGTTTCATTAATTTCTCCTGGGTCAATAGTTAAATCACCATTTGGTTTCCTTATTTGTGAGATTTGTTGAGAAACAGATTGGGCCTTAGGTTGGTGTGCTAAAAGGCGGCCAGCTCTTTCTCCATGCTCATAGGCATATCCACGTGATTTTAACATGATTTTTATTATTTTCTGTTTTACCGGTTGACAACAGGTTGTATTAAGTTTTATTTCAAGGTCAAGCTTTTTTTTATAGAGTTCAGGGGATGGAGACGTAGAGTACTGAGAGTCTACTGTGCTTATTGATTTAAAAAGCTGGTCTTGTTCAAGTCTATGCATCTTATTGATTCTTGCTGAATATGATATAATCTCACCTCTGATCACAACCTTCAGTGTCTCCCAAAGCAATGAGGAGGAGATGTTATCTTTTTTATTGGATTCTATAAAGTTATCAATTTCTTTGTTTATCAAATCTCAAAATTCTTTGTTTATCAAATCTCAAAATGAACTGTCAGCCAGTAAGGTTTTGTCTAATTTCCAAGAAGGACGTTCCGAATTGTTAGGAGGAAACATGTGATCTCGTAAAACTGGGGCATGATCAGATTAAACTATGGTTGAATAATCAGCTTTTGTGACAAAGGGAAGAAGGTTTATATCATACAAAAATTGTCTATTCTGCTGTATGAGTGGTGAAATGGGGAAAAGAAGGAGAAGGATTGACCAAGTGGAAAAAGAGAGCGCCAGGGGTCAACACCTCCTATTTGATCCATAAGAAAAGATAAAGATTTGGCCATTTCTAAAGGGTCTGTAGATTTAGGATTAGAGTGGTCCAATATTGGGTTAATTGTGCAATTCAGATCACCCCCTAAAATTAATTGTTGTGAGTTTATGTCAGGTATTAATGAGAAAACCTTACCCATGAATTTATCATCATCCCAGTTTGGGGCATATATACAGTATTAACCAAAACAACAGGTTTGTGAAAAAGTAGCCCAGAAACCATGACAAAGCGCCCCTGTGGGTCAGAAATAACAGTGGTAGCACTGAACTGGATTTTTTTATGTATCAATATAGCTGTCCCACGTGTTTTGGAATCGAACCTTGAGTGGAACACATGTCCCACCCAAGCTTTTCTGAGTCTAATTCGATCTTTCAACAACAAATGAGTTTCTTGAAGAAATACAATTTCACATTTTGAATATTTAAGGTGATTGAATGAATACTTTATTCCGGACTCAAAGTTCCACATAAAAAGACAATACAAATACAAGTCAACACAGATTAAAATACATACAAGCATCGATTCCAATGTTTCCACAGCCCAGAGGAGTACCTTGTATCACTCTGTTTAGTGTCAGCGAGTGCAATTATTACTTTGTTTTTTGACTCAAGAAGTCGACACATAAATGTATACATTAAATTCCTCAACACAGCATGAAAGGTGGGGACATTACTTGTCACAAACAAAGAGCTAGCACTAGTCCACCTTGGAAGCTTAAGGAGGATCCTAAAGGCATCGTTATACGCTACCTGCAGCTTCCTCAGTTTAGCTGTTCTATATTTACACCAGAGGTGAGCTGTGTAAAATGGGGTACAGTAAGCTCTGAAGAGACTAACTTTCACATCTTCTGTGCACATATGAAATTTGCGTGCCAACATATTGGCCTGTGCATAAAGTTTACAGCACTGGCGCTGGACATCATCATCATCACAAAGATCATCAGTGATGATGTGACCTAAATAACGTACCTTTCTAACCACCTGTAGAGTACAGTCTGACAGTGAGAATGAAGGAAACGTTAGCTTCTGATCCTCCTTAGTTTTAACAATCATAATAACACTCTTCTTTGGATTGAACTTAATGTCATATTGGATGCCGTAACTAGAGCACACTTGAAGCAGTTGCTGTAGCCCGGCACTATATGGCGACATGATGACCAAATCATCAGCGTAGATGAGGTGGTTGATAATACTCTCTCCCACCACACACCCAGTCTTACACTCTTGAAGTTGCTTAGAGAGGTCATCCATATAAACATTAAATAACATAGGAGACAGAATTCCTCCTTGCCGCACACCATTGCTTACACAAAAAGGAGCAGATAAAACATTGTCCCATTTAACGCAAAAAGTTTGATGGGCATACCAAAACACTAAAATTCTTACTAAAAATTTAGGGGCACCTCTATCTAACAGTTTTACAAACAATTTTTCATGATTTATTCTGTCAAATGCCTTTGATGCATCAATAAAACATAGAAATACAGATGTGTTCAGGCTAGTGTACCTGAACACAATCTCTTTAAGAGCATAGATACACAGGTCAGTGCCATGTTTTCTTTTGAACCCAAACTGATTGTCAGTAGTAAGAATATACATTTCTAGCTTATTCAACAGTATTCTCTCCAGTACTTTAGACAAGATACTGGCTAATGCAATAGGTCGACAATTGTCAATACTGTTGAGCTTACCAGCCTTGTCTTTAAGCACAGGCACTAATATTACAGACATAATAGCATTTGGCAGGACACCATGAACCAGACAACCATTAAAACACATGGAAAGCAAAGGGCAGAGCTTATGGCTGGCATACTTGAGGTGTTCTGCAGATATACGATCCATACCGCAGGCTTTGTTGTTATCCAACATGTTAATGGCATCATAGATATCTACTGCCCTGACTATCATATCTGGTGAGATATCACTATGTTCACGATTGATCCTAACTGGATTACTTTTAACACAATTAAAAAGCAAAACCCCATGTCTAGGCCTACCTGCCTCTGACCAGAGTCTAAAGGCCTCTCTTGCCTCAGCGTGCTGCTCAGCTACAAACTCATTCCACCCAGGTCTGATGTTGCGTACCTTACATTTACCTTTATTAAAAGGTTCACTGGAGGCATTGAGACATTTCACAATAGTATCATACATGGCACAGAGTTTTTCAGCATGCTGTACGTCCTTACAATTCATATCAGAGCACATTAGGGCCTCATGAGGCAGAGCAATATTATTTAACTGCTTGTCAGTACGCAGTGAGTATCCAGCCACATCCTCTCTGCTCAGCTTTAACAAGTCCAGTTTACTTGAGGAAGCAGCATTATTATTTCTGGACAGCAGGGGAACATTCTCAACATTTAGCAGTGCAGCAATAGGTATGTGATCAGAGGTGGCAAGTTCATAACAAACCTCCACATTTACCAGCGAGGCATGAGCATCAGCTGTTGTCACAATATGATCTAACCAAGAAGTTGTGTGCCACGCTTCACTAACATAGGTAAAACTTGTGTCAGGCAACAGAGCTTTACTCGATAGAAATAATTTGGACTCATTGCAAAACTGCTGCAGGTGTGCTGCAAATAAAGATTTGCTATCAGACATGTCAGCATTAAAATCACCCATGACATAAACACAAGTTGAGCTGTTTTCCTCTATGAAGGACTGAATAAAAGCTAACCTATTCAGAAATTCATCCTCGTGCTCATACGATTCATACGGTGTATAAACATTTAAAATGGTAAATTTCTTTTCATTAAAATTACACTCTAGCCCTATGGCCCAGTCAACATTTAGACGCATCACCTTCACCATTGAGTCATATTTAATGTTCCACAGTATAGCAACACCACCAGCTATCCTACCTCGAACCAGCCTCGTACTGAGGTCAGTAGTAGACTCTCCAGCCCCATGAAAGTTCACGTGCAGAGTGTTCAATTTATCCAGATCTTGTTTCGCCAGCCAGGTTTCTTGCAGGCACATGATGTCACATTCATCCAGTAGTGTATCCACCACCAGACGTCTTGATCTGTCAGTAGCAGAATGTCCTACCCGCAACCCGCGAATGTTGTATGAAACAACACGCATTTAATGTGTGTTGTCGCTCCCTGCGGAGCAGCTGGCCTTCACCTCGTCTTCATCCACCAATGCGACAGGCACCCCAGCCCCGTTTCCATGCAGCAGCCCAGGGAGCGAGGGGCATCCTCTGGTCCAGGCGGGCGTCCGTCTGCTCCTCTAGGGCGACGGGGCTCATAGTAGCGTCGGACAAAAGAACCAGCGGGCCAAAGCAGCGGGTCGTAAAGCTCCGCCACATCATTACATTCAGCGGTGACACAGAAGGAACTAAATCTACTCTGTGAAGACTCAATTTTTCTACATGTCACTTCCCGATCCAACTTAGTTTTTAGGTACTCACTGAGAGTGTTGGCTTCCAAACTGAGATCAAACTTTGTAGCAAATACCTTAACTATCTTTGTTTTGACAGCCAGTATATTGCTATCCACACCAGTCCCGATTATGCCGGTTTTCTTTCTCACATTCCTTGCTGCCGGAGTTTTTACATTGCAAGGTATAGGGCTTCGATGTGCAGAGTTCTCAGGTAGGCCTACCTGCTTCAGTCGTACTTGCTTCAGTCGGCGCCCATCCTTTACCACCATGCTCCATGGGGGGTCCTGCGTACGTCCCAGGGCTGGATCTACATACGGGGCTGGTTGACAGCCGCCGTTCCTGCCAGGCGATTGAATATGCTAGCTCTTTTTACAGGCCCATTTAAGCCTTTTATGTTCCAGCTAATAAATCTTACATCAGATTTTCTTACATTAGTTATTTGTTCCATGTTTAATCAGAAAAAATATAGAATTGTAATAATAACTGTAAAGCAAATAAATGTTGCAACAAAAAAGTGTACAGCTCCATGAATGACCTCACTAAGAAACAGTGAGATAAAGAAATAAAAAATATAAGAGAAACAATCTAGTGGTGTACCATCCCATAACCCTGTCCCACACCCCAGACACAGACATAACTAACACTAAGCCTATACTTGTTCCTCTCCCTGAGGCAAGCTGCAGACATAACACTATTTCCAAAAACTTCTGGTAGAACATCATCTTCTTGCTTCTAGCTAAGAAGGCTCCCAGTAATGTATAGTATTAACAAGCTTAACACAAAGGCCATGAAGGCAGAAGAAGGGCTAAGGGGACAATAATTAGGAGTAAAATATATATATATATATATATATATATATATATATGCACATCCATGTAATGGGAAAGCTATGTGTCCCCCTCCCCTTCTTTTTTGTTCCTCCTAAATATATATTAGCCCATACATAACATGAATGAACGCACACAGTAACATAATATCAGGGCCACTTTTCCCCCCCTCCTTCTAAACAACATGTTATCCCAAACGTAGCGTGGGTGAAAGCACATTACCTTAAAATCCAGGGTGTATGTCAGAATAATTGCAAAGGCATTTACGTACGTACACAGTAGGGTATGCGTTATTTACCGTCCGTCTCCAGGCCTTACAGTGAAGGCAAACGCTGCTGAATTATTACTCTTTACCAATCCTCTGATCGTAGAACCTCTGGGCTTCATCAGGTGAGTCGAAGGTGAGCACGTCGTCCCCGTGTGTCACGTGCAGCCTGGCAGGGTAGATCAGGTGGAACCAGACGTTCTTTTGGTAAAGGGCTTTAAAGGGTTTTATCCCATTAAATGCAGCTCGCTTTATAGCGAGAGCTGCCCTGTGATCTTGAAACATCCTTATGACAGTTCCTCCGTACCGCAGCTTGTGATTCCTTGCCCAGCGCAGCGCGGCTTCCTTCTGTTGGAATCGGGAGAAACAAACCAGGAATGTGCATGGAGGTTTTCCTTGTCCAGATCTGAAGGTTGGGGACCAGTGGGCTCTCTCCAGTTCGGGCGGCGCAGTGAAGACATCGGAACCAATCACCTGCATCAGCAGCTCAGACATGAATTTAACCGGGTCCTTGCCTTCTGGTATGTGCAATATACGGAGATTGGCTCTCCACGATCGGTTTTCTAGGTCATTGAGCTGAGTCAAGAGAGATTGGTTTTGGGCTTGGAGCGTCTTAATGCTAGACTCCACAGCACATACACGTTCAAAGTTATCACTGGACACAGACTCCACTGAGGTGAGGCGCTGTTGGAATGTGTTCACTGTAGTTTGGAGTGAATCCAGCGAGGCTTGTAATGGCTTTGTAGATTCTTGAATCAGAAGAGAGACATCATCCCTTAGTGTGGTTCTCTGCTTCTCAAATTCTGCAGCCGGTTGCTCCCGGTCCTGAAGTTTTTTGTCGCTGTCGGAGGGCTGTTAGCTGAGAACGGTGCTAGCTTACTTGCGGCGCTAGTAGCAGCGCGTGTAGCTGGGGTTTGTGCACTGTAACCTGATTTAGCGAACTTCGAATTGCTCATTTTAAATGGAAACACTTGATTAAACCCACTACTGATGGTTTGTCAAAAACACTGGGAAGAAAGCTTGGTAAAAAACAAATATAGCAAAAAGTAGACTGGGAGCCTTCTCTTGTGCGTCCGCTCACCACATTTGCCAACCGTAAGTACCAATACACAATGATGCAAAGTTTTTGAAAGTGGGATGTTCGGTTTGGGAGTTATAGACCAAAAAGCAAAGAAATAGCATAGAAATAGGCTATAGTGGATGAGGAGTTATAAACTTTTTGTGTTTTTGGTGCCCCCTTATGGCGACATTTTCCGATTCTTTTTTTGAACTTCACTAAGGGTAGCATCAACATATGTCTACAATTTGGACTTGATATGATGTATAGTTTTGGATTTATGAATATTTACGTACAAGGAAGTACAAGTTAGCTAATCAACAAATGAGCAAATGGGCGTGGCCTATGCCAAAAGATGCAGCTGACTCCAGTGAATCTGTGGATATAAAGTTTTTGACTGTGGGATGTTCGGTTGGGGAGTAATGAGCAAAAAGAGATCGTCAACCTCTCCATTGTAAAAAATTGGAGAGGCTGTCATTCTCTCCACTGTAAAACATTTGTTTTTCCTTTTCTGAATAAGTCCCGACCACATTAATATTTCTTGGCCATATTTTTTATATAGACTCGAGTATGCCCCTTGATGGTTTCCCTTGAGTTTGAAGAAAATTCCTTTGGGAGTTGTATAGGTATTGCTGTTTACAAGCTGATATACATTTAGTGTGATTTTGGCGCCCCCTTATGGATGAATTTCGCGAAACTGCCACGGTGGAACGATGCAGCTCAATTCACAAAAACAAATGTATGTCAAGTTTTTTAATGTGCGATGTTTGGTTGGCGAGTTATGAGCAGATTGTCAGCCTTGACAAAATGGCGGCCGTAGCTAACTACACAATGTAATGTCAATGGACATGCTAGCTGAGATTAGCATTTGCGCCAAAACTCTTTGATGGAAAAACAAAAAATCTAATTTTATTCATAAGTCCCGCCCACATTACTATTTCTTGGCCATATTTTTTAAATAGACTCGGGTATGCCCCTTGATGGTTTCCCTTGAGTTTTAAGAAAATTCCTTTGGCCAATTAGGAGATATAAAATGTCCTCGTTTATGGCGCCCCCTTATGGCAAAATTCTCCAATTTTTTTATTGAACGCAATTAAGGGTAGCCCCAACATATGTCTAAAATTTGGACTTGATCCGACTTATGATTTTGGATTTATGAATTTCTACGTAATTTCTTGGCCCCCTAATAATCCGTACAAAAACAATAGGGTTCCCTGCCCCGCAGGGCTTGGGAACCGCGTTGCTCTGCAAAACGCGGTCCCAGCTCCTGCTCGGGCTTGGCCCCCTAATAATTTGCCAAAAACTATGAACAAAAATGGAACATTCTCTACATTTTCTTTTCTGACTTTAGACTTAACTTTGTACAAGAGAAATAAACATATGAAGACAGAAGAAATTAAGTGATGTTTGTCAATAGACGTTTTTTTAATTGTTAATTAATATATAAGATCTACAATAGTAGGTCAGTGAACTGACCTCAGAGTCTCCAGTCTACATTGTGGACTCTCCAGAAAACCACACAGCAGCTCCGCTCCTGAATCCTGCAGCTTGTTGTTGTTACTCAGATCCAGCTCTCTGAGATGGGAGGGGTTGGACTTAAGAGTTGAGGCCAGAGAAGCACAGCTGATCTCCAACAAACTGCAGCCACTCAATCTAAATAAAGAATACATTATGTAAGTAAAAGGTGATTAATAATCCAATCAGATATGTTCAGGTTTTAAATGTGCAGCTCAACATGACTTTGTCCTAATCAATGAGCTTTCCTCTAAAATGAGTGACTTAGTCATTGTGTTGTTGTAGATCTTCATAATGTTAGCCTTTTACAGACATTACCCATATATGCATAACAACATCATATGCTTTGATCTCTTGTGTGTGTGTGTGTGTGTGTGTGTGTGTGTGTTTGTGTGTGTGTGTGTGTGTGTTCAGAGGGATCAATGATCAGATACTATTTTCTAAAACAAATGAAATTAATGGAAACCAAATAAATAATTAAGTTGCAGGCCCTCAATACTTGAGTGACTTATTGTTATCCACCATACTTCTTCTTCTTACTTCTTATTTCTTCCGCCACATTTTCTAGCTCAATCTCCTCCCACACCGTTTCACTAAGACATGCAAAAATTTCACAGAACGTGCATCCCCAACTCATTGGGTTTGCTATTATTCAGTTTTTTGATTTTGCACTACAGGGCGCTGTAATAAAGTCCAGACTGAAAAAAGTTTGAGAGGCCACACCCCGCACACCGTAAGTCCGATTCACTTTAAATGTCTCACAGAGGTGTATGTTAGGGTCCTCTACAAAAAAGCCTCTGGGACCATGTAAGCCCGCCTGGGAATATTTTCTGCTAATTAGCATAAACTGAAAAACAGGGTTTTAACTACAACTTTCTTAAATTTCACTCTATTGACACCAAATTTCTCACAGAGACTCGGGGGACTACGATGAACATGTCCGTAAAAGTTGGATAGCTTGAAAAACATGGCCGCCATTGACCAATACGTTTACGCAGAGGCGGGGCTTATTAGCAATAACTGGCCATAACTCATTGTCCATAGGTCCTATCATCATACAACTTGCTGGATATGTGCAGAATACATGTGGTAGCATGTCCCTCAAAGCTTGTCGAGATTAACCCATAGGGGGCGCCACAAATGCGAAAACCATAATTAAAAAATGCATTGTTTGACAGGCCACGCCCCTCGCCCCATGACTCTGATTAACTTGAAATTCATTAAAGATGTACAGCTCATGGTGCTCTACAATAAAGCCTCTTGGAAAAAGGGGTCAGCCATGATTTTTTTTCTTCCCTAATTTGCATGACCTGAAATACAGTCAAGTGACATCCACATTGTGAATTTCCAACCTATCATCACCAAATTGTATACACAGCCTTGGGGGACCGACATGCACATGTGTATAAAGTTTTAGCGAGATACCTCAAAATACATGGCCACCAATGACCAAAACGTCTTAGCGAGAGCAGCCCTTTACTGCTGATTTGCCACGACTGCAACCTTTAATTGGCCACACCTCGGGACTCGAGTTTGGAAAGCTTGCAGTGGCGGTTCGTAGAAGTGTTTGAGCCGGGGGCGCAGAGGAGGCGGGGCTGGTGGTCGGCGGTCGGCACCGGGGGGCCTGTACTTCTAAAATCTCCGCAGGATTTTCTAGTTATCTTACTAAAATATTAACTGACAATTTACCAAAAATTATAACATAAATTAAACATGTTGTACTTTTTCTTTTCTGACTATAGACTCAACTTTAAACAAGAGAAATTAAAATATAAACAAAGAAAATGTATAACTTGATGGGTGTAAGTGATTGTAAATACATTTGTTTAACCGTTATTTAAATATATCTAAAATAGTAACATAGTGGGTGAACTTACCTCAGAGTCTCCAGTCTACAGTGTGGACTCTCCAGGAAACCACACAGCAGCTCCACTCCTGAATCCTGCAGCTTGTTGTTAGTCAGTTCCAGCTCTCTGAGATGGGAGGGGTTGGACTTCAGAGTTGAGATCAGAGAAGCACAGCTGATCTCTGACAAACTGCACCATCTCAATCTGAACAAAGAATAAATGATGAAAATAAAAAATTATTAATAATCCAATCAGATGTGTTCAGGTTTTAAATGTGCAGCTCAACATTCACACACCTATTCATGTCAACACAGATTAACAACGCTGCTGATCTCAGTCAGGTCTGGAATGAGAGGAGAAATACTAAACTGATCCTTTTAACACATATATTTGGAAATATACTTTGATATCTGTCTTCCTGTTTGTGTGTGTGTGTGTGTGTGTGTTTGTGTGTGTGTATTCAGAGGGATCAATGATCAGATATTATTTTATAAAACACATTGAAATTAATGGAATCCAAAGAAATAATTACCTTACTAAAATATTAATTGGGAGGATATTCTGTATTAAAATAGGACAATTTGCCAAAAACTATGAACAAAAATGGAACATTCTCTACATTTTCTTTTCTGACTTTAGACTTAACTTTGTACAAGAGAAATAAACATATGAAGACATTAAGTGATGTTTGTCAATAGACGTTTTTTTAATTGTTAATTAATATATAAGATCTACAATAGTAGGTCAGTGAACTGACCTCAGAGTCTCCATTCTACAGTGTGGACTCTCCAGAAAACCACACAGCAGCTTCACATCTGAATCCTGCAGCTTGTTGTCACTCAGCTCCAGCTCTCTGAGATGGGAGGGGTTGGACTTCAGAGATGAGGCCAGAGAAGCACAGCTGGTCTCTGACAAACTGCAGCCATCCAATCTGCATAAAGAATAGATGATGGAAATAAAAAGTAATTAATAATCCAATCAGATTTGTTCAGGTTTTAAATGTGTAGCTCAACATGACGTGATGTGTCCTAATCAATTAGCTTTTCCAATGAGTAGAGTGAGGCTAAGTATCAAGTATCATCTGTGGACCACAATGTGAGTCTGTGGAAGCTGAAAAAAAAACATGTCCGGTAAAACATTTCCTTTTTATAATTAGAACTTTCTTCTGATTTGTGCTCAGGCAAATCCTGAACATTCATGAACCAAAACTTTAAACCTCAGTTGCTCAAACAAGTTGAAAACTCTACATAATGACATACATGAGCTCCAGTCAGTGAACTGACCTCAGTGTCTCCAGTCTGCAGTTTGGACTCTCCAGTCCGGCACAGAGAGCCTTCACTCCTGAATCCTTCAGGTCGTTTTTACTCAAGTCCAGATCTCTCAGATGGGAGGGGTTGGACTTCAGAGCTGAGGCAACAACTTCACAATGAGTCTCAGAGAGTCCACAGCCAGAAAGTCTGTAATTGCACATGTATGAGAAAATGATATAATGAAAGAGAAGTGCTGACAGAACAGTTTTACATTTCCTCATTTGAGAAACATTTGCGCTTGAGCTCATCTTATCTCACTGTGTCCGACAAGCAATCATTCTCCTCTCTTAAAGCTCCCATATTATACACTTTTCAGTTCTATTATACACCATATTATATGGTCTTAGTGGTCCCTAATACGTTTTTCTTTAATTGTTTGCTGAAAAAAACTTTCAGATAATTTATTGTACTATGCTGATGTTCAGCTAATCTCACAATGGCCTATTTTTAAAAAAGAGCTGCAGCTCCCCTCGTAAATATACAATCTTTGAGCTCCCCCCGCCCCCTGTCCGGAAAGCGAAGCCAGATACGCCTTGCCCTCTGTCTGGCAGGGCCGTGGACCAATAAGAAATAGGGGTGTGGGCTGCACAGTGGAAGCTTCTTGCTTTCCAGTTTTTGAGGCCAGAAACGAGGAGAATTCTGACTGGAGTATATTGGGGGAGGGGTGGGGGTTTCAGAAAGGGGGAGAGTGAGAAAAGGAGAGATTGTTATTTTTTTTTATATTTTGGCAGTCTCTAGGCACACGTGGACCCATGGATATGTTAGAACACATTTAAAAAGTGCATTTAGCATAATATGTGACCTTTAAGACATTTAATATTTGTTTTGCTTTAGTCTTAAGGATGAAAGAGAGGTCTGTCAGTGTGATCTGATCCAATGTCTGTCTTCATAAAGTTAGCATGAGGCCATTTAGATTAGAAAACATTTTTACAACTCAGTCAAATTACAGTTGGGTAAAATGATCTCTTTGATCGCTACCTGTAGATGAACACACCAAACAATATACTGGGGAGTAAGTGATCATTGAGAAAGGATTTTTTTGTGACTCTTAACTTTTCTTTTTAATGGAATATACTGTTTAGCCTTTAAGAATGAAACAGAAAATGTAATGAATTCAAATGAAATTAAGCTAATTCATTAAAAAAATGTGTCCTTAGCAATTGAAACAATGATAAAAAGCATCTTTAAAGCCACTACGAGTAACTTTGTCCGTTGGCGGCCCCTTTGGGCAAAAGCGGTAGTATTTTTACGACGCCAGTTGTCGTAAAGCTGTTTTCTAGCACGTGCCAGGCGTGCCAGTGTCAAATAATCCGGAAGCAATATAGTGCATGTCTGTGTGTTGTAAGTGTGAGGGCACGGACTCTTTTCGGCCCCGTGAGAGTGGTTAGAGACACAGCATCAACTAATGCCAGTCAGTGCCACACACACCTGATTGCAATGAGTTGATGCATTGTCACCCAACTACTCTCACGGAACTGAAAGATTCCGTGTCCTCACAGAAAGCGAATGAACGAGAGACGGCAGTTAGTATGGATCACGATGAGGTAATGTGTTTATGTTGTTGTAAATAATGACTATTTCAGATGAATAATGGTCATTTGATGATGGTGAAGCAAAGTAAACTTTGTGTTAGTACCGCTCATTCATTTAGGAGTAAACACTGCAGTCTAGTTCACTCCCATGAGATTGTGTACACGTTGCTTGGCAACACCCTCCTCCCCCCGTCTATCACTCTCCCTTTTAGCTTTTCTTCATTGCATTCTCTTTTTTTTCTTTGATGGTTCAGCCCCGTTATCAGTCATTATGACAACAAATAACTGTCTTAAACAAGGCTCACGCTCCCCTTCCCTCACCTGGAGGGATAGGCTTCTTAAATCGCGTTGCTGCGCTACACTGAAATCTGCGACCAATTCGAATATGTGACCATAGAGCCTGCATGCGCGAACCAAAAATCGGACTGGGTGTGCGACCAGACCAAATGCAGTAATAAAAACTATATAAAAATGTATTTATTTGCACTGATGGTCTCGCTTGCTGTTAAAGGTAATTTATGATTATCAGAGGAAACATGAGGCTGTTCAAAAGATATTTAAATGTTACTCGTAGCTGCTTTAACTGAGTGTTGACCCCTAGCATCCTCTTTGCCCTGAAACCTACAAAACCATTAAAAAAAAAATTACTTAATAATTGCATGGAAGAAAACTCTAGGATATCAGAAATGTTCTTTGGAAAATGAAAAATATCAGGTATGTCTTATTACTTAAGACAGGGGTTCTCAACCTTTTTGAAGCTGGGCCCCCCCAAAGCTGGGTCATTGCAGTCGGGCCCCCCCTCTGCCCCTGACAACCCCCCCACACACACACGCACACACACACACACACCACCCTACACAGCTAGATAGATAGATAGATAGATAGATAGATAGATAGATAGATAGATAGATAGATAGATAGATAGATAGATAGATAGATAGATAGATGGACGGACGGACGGACGGACGGACGGACGGACGGACGGACGGACGGACGGACAGATAGATAGATAGATAGATAGATAGATAGATAGATAGATAGATAATCTATTATTGTTATTATCACAAGGGCTAGGCCAGTGGCGCACGTTTGAGTTGAACATTGGGTTTAGGGTTGGGGTCCGGAAATTTCTTATATTTTAATGTTAAATGCATCATTCTGGTGCACTTTAAAAGCTAATTATGAGATTGTATCAATGAGACACTGAGGGAATGTTTTTTTTAAATCTCCTTAGAAGAGAAGAAAATAGTAGCCTAAATAGAAACATTTAGAATAGATACAAATGTGTGATTAATTGCGACTTAACTATGACATTTATGTGATTAATCGCGATTAAATATTTTAATCGTTTGACAGCACTACTATTTATTTATTAATTTATCTGAGGAGCCGTCCCACTTCAACCCCTGGAATAGTAATCATCTGCATTTTGGACAGAAGCTTGCAGGTAGGCGATTTTAATGTGAGATCTGAGCCTGCTTTGCCTTGCAAAGATCCTCAATTCTTGGTGCAATGTTTGATAAACATAGCCTCAAATCATCCTCGATTTGTGCACGATTGCGGTATTTAGTTTTGAGTGCAGTCATTTTTGAAAATCCTGCCTCACACAGATATGTCGACTCGAAAGGGAGGAGAATCTTCAAGGCTATGTCACCAAGTTGAGGGTATTCCTGCATCAATGCTGCCCAGAATGACGAGAGAGGGCAGGAGGTAAAAACTTCCTTCAGCCTACTGTCACTCTTCAGCTCAATAAGCTGCTCCTGCATATCAATCGACAGCTCATTTGATGTGCACACAAAGGGATCTCGAACCCACGCAAAAGAGCGATAATCCTCTTTGAAATAAGCTGCAAATTGTTTTCTCATTTCTGACAAGTGCTCAGATGCTGATTGAAATAAAGAGGAGAAATCATGTGACGTGCCTGCATCAGCGATAAAGTCAGCAAGGCTGGGGAACATGTCGCAGTTCGCTCGACTGATGCGGCCATGCCAGAGGTCAAGTTTCTGGGTGAAAGCGTCCACTCTGTCTGCGAGAAGCAAAATATTAGTTTCGCGGCCTTGCAAAGACAGGTTGAGGCCATTCAAGCGGTCAAATATATCCACCAAAATAGGACAGAGACGCAAGCCACATAGTGTCATCCAGATGCTTCGCCAGGTCTGATTTGATTTCTTTTAAAAACAACTTCACCTCCTCTCGCAGCTCATACAACCGTAGTAACACACGCCCCCTGGAGAGCCAGCGAACTTCAGTGTGGAGAAGCAGCTGTTCGTGACCTGACCCCTTCTCCTGGCAAAGTATCCCAAACAAGCGAGAGTTTAGCGGCCTTGATTTGATGAGATTGATCATTTTCACTGATTGGTTCAGCACGGAGTCAAAGAGAACCGGCATTTTTTTACAAGCTAGTGCTTCGCGATGGATCATGCAATGTGTCCATTTTACAAGTGGAGCTACTTGCTGGACGCGAGCAGCTAGGCCACGCTCTCGGCCCGTCATTGCCCGTGCACCATCTGTACATAGGCCAACGCATCGGTCCCAAGACAAACCATTTTCGTTGATAAAAGTATCAAGGACATTGAAGATGGCTTCTCCTGTAGTGTGCGACTGAAGAGGGCGGCAAAACAGGACATCCTCCTCAATCGCTTTGTCCCGCAGATACCTGACATAAGTGAGGAGCTGTGCCTGCCCAGCAATATCAGTAGATTCGTCCAGCTGAAGCGCATAATAAGGACTCTTTTGTATTAACTCTATCAGTTGCTCTCTGATATCATTAGACATGTCAGAAATTCTCCTAGCAACTGTGTCATTGGACAGTGGTACTGCACTGAGTTTGGCTGCTGCACTATCTCCTATCATTATTCTGCACATGTCTTGCGCGGCAGGCAAAATCAGAGTTTCCGCAATTGTATGCGGTTTACCCAGTTGACCTATTCTTTTATTCTTTTCGCAACTAGATATGATGCCTCCAAACACTGTTTAGACACAGTGCTGTGCACTGAAATGGTTGCCTGTTGCTGATGCAGGCCATCAAGCTTTCTTTTAAAATAGTCAGCCGGTTTATTTTTCATGTCAGCATGTTTTGTTTCGAGGTGCCTTTTTAGTTTGCAGGGCTTCATGCTGTCGTTAGCCAGCACCTCGGAACACACGACACACTGAGGCCTCAGATTTTCCGTGACCGTAAAGCCAAACTGCAAATAAGATTCATCGTACCTTCTTAATTTCTTTGCAGCTGGTGGTGCATTGCTTGCCTTGTTTGTCCTCGAAACTAGAAATTTCTCCATTTTGGCGGGACCTGATAAGCCTTTGGCTTCTTCAGTCTCCCTTCGGACAACACAATGTATGACGTATGAATATTTGCAAGAGAAAATTGTGTATTGTGTGGAATTGTCCGAAAGAATAATAAATAAATAAAAAAAATTAGTCTTTAAAAAGACTTTTGGTTTAGAAGTAGGCAGATATCAAGATTGATAAGAGATTAGCGAGAGCTGGCACAAGCAAACTTGGCAAGAAACTGGAGTGACTGGAGCAATGTGAGTGAAATGCAGTTTATATATAGGGGAGAACGGGGTAAGTAGGCACACTTTTTACTCTAGTGAGAATTGCTCATCACCAAAACATCTGTCAATAGCCATTCCTACATTAAATTTAAGCTTAAGGTGTTGGCTAGAAATGTGTGTCTCTCTTTTTTTCCAACTTATTGTAATGAAGAAGTAATTTACCATCAAAGACACTCTGACACATTGTGACAACCAACCCCATCAAGGGGTCGGTTGTCACACACTATGGGGTTGTTTGTCACAATGTTATCTTAATGGGAAAAATCTTAAAAAGAAGGCAAGGAGGCAGAACCAAATTTGAATGTTTAATTGCATTGTCAAGTTGACAAATAGGCCTACATAACGTTCTGTAGCCTTGGCAGCTGGTCTAGTTTGGGATGCACTGGGTTGTTTTGATTTTGTTGCCCTTTTTTCTTTTGCTTGCTAGCTGCCTTTTCCTGCTCTATTCTTTCCTTCTCTGGGGTGTCAGTGAGGATACAGCTTGACAATTTCTTTCGTTATTGGGTTCCTTTTCTGGCTGCAGCCTTGAGATAACATGTGACAACCAACCCCCCAAAAAATTTGTGACGACCAACCCCAACTTGAATTTCTTGCTAGCATCAAGGCCAACAACCATCTGACAACTAATTAGCTTGCTAACCACAATCTAAACTATCGTTTACCCTTCACACTTTCTGAGGGTAACAAGTGTTTTGTTATAAACCCATTGTGTAAAAGCCTAGAAGAAAAATACTGAGAAGCAAAATATTTTGAATTTGACATGAAAAACACAAAACATCCTCTCACCTGAAATGCAGCAGTCTAACTCCAAGGAAGTCTATGTATGTGACCTCTGATCCCAATTCTGGACCTTTTTTATATCAACATTTCCGAGCTAGCGCGCTCTGGTGGCGAGATATAACGAATGTGACATCCAACCCATGTGACAAATTACCCCGTTCTCCCCTACATACATACATACATACATCTATATTTGAAATTTATTTGCTGTGGGAGTGAGTGAAGAAACAGGGTGGGAACAGCAGCGGCCATGCACATGCGCAATTCATTTGCAGCCTGGACGCGGAGTAGGCTAGTGTGTATTTCCTCTCTGTTCTGAGACTGCTGCGGGAGGCTACAGAGAGACTAACCGCCCGTGAGTGCTCGTGAACGGGCAGGGGCTCACGGCAGCACCCGCTGCTCGTTGAGCACAGTAGAGTGATACGTGCTTTCAAGTCAGAGTCTCCAAACACCACAGAAGTTTACAATAACACCATTTAAAGTCTGTAGATTTGTCGCTAGTCGCTTTTGACAAAAAAAAGTCGCCCGGAGGATTTGGAAAGTGGCCAGATTTAGCTCAAAATGCTACCTGCGATTAATGTGCTGTGCAGCCTGAACGCGGAGTTGTGTGTTTCTCCTCTCTGCTCTGACTGCAGGCTGAGACTGCTGCGGGAGGCTACTGAGAGACTAACCGCCCGTGAGTGCTCATGAACGGGCAGCAGCCGCTGACAATTATTTTATTATTATTATTTTAAGATTTTTTTTTTTTTTTTTTTTTTTTAAGATATATATTTTTTTAAAGATTTTTTTCCCCCCCATCCCGTAGCTTCTCGCGCCCCCCCGGCAGAGTGTCCGCGCCCCCCCGGGGGGGCGCGCCCCACCGGTTGAGAACCACTGACTTAAGACATCTTGCAGAACCTACTTATGTTATGTCTGTCAGTGTCTGATGTATGGACTATCTGTTTGTGTCATTTGTCTGATGTCATGTCATGAAGTGCGACTGTGCCGCAAACCCAACTGCCCCACGGGGACAATAAAGTATTCTACTACTATGTATTAAAAACTTTAAAGAAATGTACTTGATTCACTGTTAAAGCTGGGGTGGAGGATTTGGGGTGAAAATGGCAGTTGGGATCAGGGCCGACGGACTGGGTAGAAAAGTGATACAGTCGTGGGGGGGCCCAAGGCAGAGGGGGGCCCATAAAAAAAAATAATGTTTTTTTGTTTTTGTTTTTTTAACAAGCTAAATGTGGGGCCCCGATCTTTGAAGGCCCTGAACAATGCCATTCCAAAAAAAGAAATAATTGACTGGCTCATGATAGGCCCCTGACCCTTGCAAGGAGATCAGGGGCCTGCTCATGACTAAGCCATGTATGCGGGAGAGTAAGCAGGAGCAAGCCAACATTGAATTGAACTGGTGGCGAAAATAAACAGCGATGTTTCTATGGGGATATTTAGCTGTACAGAAATAAGTGCTGGCAAAGCTAGGACAGTTTAAGACTCCACATCACTGTGGCAACACAACCTATCTATCAGCTCAGACAGCGCAAAGAAAAGTCTGATGAATACATGAGAGTGATGGCCCCTGCAAGTTTCAGTAAGTTTAAAGAAGTGCCACACTGTTACTGTCTTTGAAATGCATTTAGACATTTTAAGGGGAAAACACATTGTATTTATTATTTCAACTATTGAGTTATTTGTAGAACAGCATGCTAGTGTAGGCCAACAAGATTGATTTTCTGAATTTTCAATGCTGCTTTATTTTTATGTTTTAAATTGGGAAAGACATGTTCCAAAACAACCTGTATTTAAAAAGAAATCAAGCAAGTAGGCTAATAATAACCATTAATGAATTACAGGCTATCGCATCACAGTAGGCCTATTGTCCACAATAATCACAGCCCCCCATCCATAAAGGAACTTTAAAAAGTTTAATTTGCACTTGATGTGCCTACACAAGTGGTCTATTATTTGTATTTAGTGTGTCTGCATAGTATTGCACAAAAACAGTAGAAGTTTTCTTTAATTGTGTTTTGTACTGTCTGTAAAATTATACTTGCACATAGCAAACAAAATTGCACATCTGTATTCAAATAAACAGTTGTTTATTTCTATAGTGCGCATTGGCATCTTTGAGCAAAATACCCCCAAAATTTTCGCCGCGGCGCAATTTGCGCCGCGCCTCCTGTGACCCTGCCCAGTGACCACCTTGACTAAGACATGTTATGGGGGGAACACCGGTAAAACTTTTATGTTTTTATGCTGCCTTCTTGGCCAGGACTCTCTTGAAAAAGAGATTTTGAATCTCAATGAGTATATTCCTGGAAAAATAAAGGTTAATAAATAAAATTAAAAGTAATGATTTGGTCATTCATCAGATGAAATATTGTGGAGTTGTCTGGCTCAGAGAGACATGTGTAATGTAAGACCGCTTTTCAGGGGGCCCATCAGGACTTTTTGTATAGGGGCCCAGAATTTGGTGCTACGCCCCTGGTTGGGATAGAGATTCGAATCCAAATACCTCAACCGCTCCACTTGTTCTCTTTGGTCCCTCTCCTATGGTCCCTCCCTGACACGGTCTACACCAACAAAGTCGTGCCAAAGTGAATGGACAGTCCCAACAGCCAATAAGAACAGAGAATCGGAGCCTCGCTCTGATTGGTCAAAGTGTACAGCTCAACTTTGATCAATCAGAAATAATATACCCCAGCTTTAACTGTAAAATACTGTTATATCTTGTGATCAAATCCTGCGGTGAAACAACCTTGACCACAACCTAAAACAATCTTAAATAATGGAAGAAAAACTGTGAAATGTAACAATTATTAGAAATAAATTAACTTTACAGCTACTTCTACATTTTCTGCTGACATGATTTCTGTAATAAACAAATGGAACACTTTGAAAAGAAGAATCTAACTTCCAAAATATGTATATTTGAATAACTAAATTACTAATCCGCACTGATTTAAGATATTAATCACATCTGGACTTACAGAGCCTTTCTGCAGTTCCTCACAGCTGGAATCAGTCTCAGTTTTCCCTCTTTTGATGTTTTATACTTCACCAGGTCCAACTCATCCAGAACCTCCTCTGACATCTGCAGCATGTAGGCCAGAGCAGAGCAGTGGATCACAGAGAGTTTCTTGTCTGATCTGTTCTCTGACTTCAAGAACTCTTGGATCTTCTGATGAACTGATTGGTCGTTCATCTCCATCAGACAGTGGAAGATGTTGATGCTTCTGTCAGGAGAAATTCTGGTCTTTTTTTCCTTGAGGTTGCTGATGGCTCTCTGGATGATTTCTTGACTGTTGTCTGTTTGACCCAGCAGGCCTCCTAAGAGTCTCTGGTTGGACTCCAGAGAGAAGCCATGGAGGAAGCGGACAAACAGGTCCAGGTGGCCATTTTTACTTCTTAAGGATTTCTCCATTGCACACTTCAGGAAGACATCCAGGGATGAATTTACATATTTTTTTCCCAGGAAGCCCTTCAGTACCTCTGTGTTGTTGTTGGTGTAACAGTGGTGCATGTAGACTGCAGCCAGAAACTCCTGAATGCTCAGATGAACAAAGCTGTAGACTGTTTTATGGAAGATCACACTCTCTCTTTTGAAGATCTCGGTACAAACACCTGAGTACACCGATGCCTCTGTGGCATCCAGCCCACACTGCTCCAGGTCTTCTTGGTAGAACATGATGTTTCCTTTAAGCAGTTGTTCAAACGCTAGCCTCCCCAGCTTCAGAATAACTTCCCTGTCTGCCTCCGTCAGCTCCTGTGGACTCGTCTCATGTCCCTCTTCATACTTCTGCTTCTTCCTCTTTGTCTGAACCAGCAGGAAGTGTGAGAACATGCCAGTCAGGGTCTTGGGCAGCTCTCCTCTCTGGTCTGCAGTCAACATGTGCTCCAGAACTGTAGCAGTGATCCAGCAGAAGACTGGGATTAGACACATGATGTGGAGGCTCCTGGATGTCTTGATGTGTGAGATGATGCTGCTGGACAGCTCTTCATCACTGACTTTCCTCTTGAAGTACTCCTCCTTCTGTGGGTCGGTGAAGCCTCGTACTTCTGTCACCCTGTCAACACATGTAGGAGGGATCTGATTGGCTGCTGCAGGTCGGGAAGTTATCCAGATGAGAGCCGAGGGAAGCAGATTCCCCTGGATGAGGTTTGTCAGCAGCACGTTAACTGATGACTTCTGTGTGACATCAGACACAACCTTTCTGTTCTTAAAATCCAGTGAAAGTCTGCTTTCATCCAGGCCGTCAAAGATGAACAAAACTTTACAGACAGCGAGCTTCTCTGCTGTGACCTTCTGTAATGTTGGATAGAAAACATGGAGCAGATTGAGAAGACTGTACTGCTCATCTTTGATCAAGTTCAGCTCCCTGAACGAAAGCTGAATCAGCAGACTGACGTCTTGGTTTTCCAAGCCCTCTGCCCAGTCCAGAGTGAACTTCTGCACTGAGATAGTTTTTCCAACTCCAGCGACGCCGTTGGTAAGGACGACTCTGATATGTCCCTGCTGGTCAGGTAAGGCTTTGAAGATTTCCTGGCACTTGATTGGAGTGTCATGGAGGGTCTTCTTCTTGGAAGTGGTCTCAAGCTGCCTGACCTCATGTTGGGTATTAACCTCTTCACTCTGTCCCTCTGTGATGTAGAGCTCAGTGTAGATCCTGTTGAGGAGAGTTCCACTTCCTGCTTGATCAGTTCCTTCAGTCACACGTTCACATCTCCTCTTCAGACTGATCTTATGCTCATCTAGAACCTCCTGCAGACCACCACTCACTAAGATAGAGACGAAATAAAAACAATGTTTTAATATAAATCTGTTAATTATTATCAAAGCCGACTTTACAAGTAAAACAAAATTAAGAAAGAGTTTTACATGTTGTGATTTTTATGAAAATCATTACTGTCTAAGTACAACAGAACAAATAAACAGACATGATGACACAAGCTGACAGATGTACGGTCTTACTTTGTACATTGCTGTTCTGACTGGCTGTCTGCAGTCCAGGTCTGGTTCTGGGTGTTTGTCCACACTGGGGACAGGAGGAGTCTCCTGATGGAGCAGACTGGTCCCAGTATGAGGTGATGCACCGTCTGCAGAACCAGTGTCCACAGCTGGTAGAGACCGGATCCTTCAGGACGTCCTGACACAAAGCACAGCAGGACGGCTGCTCCTCAACAGAAACATCACTCCTCTTCCTCTTCCTGCGAAAACAGTTATTAATTAATTGTTGCTGTTTGTGAACAACTCAAATCACCTGCAGGACTCACTGCATTGAAGACCTATCTACATCACTGCGAGTTATAGAATTTTTTATCAGGGATCCATATTTAAATTATATTGGACCCACACTCTTATCTTCTATTTTTACGAGAATTTCATAAATTCGGCCAATCTGTTAAACCAGTACAGATGTAACCTTAATGTCTATAAGCTCCTTTATATTTGTCTATTTTCTTTCTCAATGCTGCTTTTCTCTGCTGTAAGGATAGGGAGGCAGGGAAGATGGATCGGTACTGTGCCCACTATTTATTTTTTCTTTCTTCTTTGTTTCTTACTTTGTGTCTAAGGGTCCACGTTGATTACTGAAGTATGGAGGTTCAGGTAAAGACCAGTCACTCTTCATAGACAGACAGCTGGGGACTGGAGACGCTGCTCTCTGTCTCTGGTACTGAACTCTGCAAACACAAATATATTTTATTATTATGGGGTGGATGGATACTATGCCCACTGTCTTATTTTCTTTCTCTCTTCCTCTCTGGGTTTGAGCAACAGCTGTGTTGACTTACTTTGTGTCTGAGGGTCCAGGTTCATTACTGAAGTATGGAGGTTCAGGTAGGGACCAGTCACTCTTCATAGACAGACAGCTGGGGACTCCAGACTCTGCTATCGGTTTCTGGTACTGAACTCTGCAAACACCAAGATATTTTATTAGTTTTAATAATTATTCATATCATGTGAATACTTGATAAATTCTCTGATGACAAAGCCGTTCAGGAAGCTCTAAATACACAACCTGCTGCAGCTGTGGATAATTGGGAGCTTAAACGTTTTTGTAGCATCTTACGGCCTCTGCACACATCCTGCGTCTACCTCTGGAGCGCGTCGCCTTACCTTACTGCTGCGTCTCTCTGACTTTTCTCGGACACACATGGAACGTCTCAGCAGCTGCTGCTGCTGCAGCGCTGCTTCTAAAAGCCCTATCTTTCTACATAGTGTTTTCATAGATAATTCCCATTAAAAATGAAGTTCTTTTGTGTCATTTATGATGCATATGATTTATATTGAGTCTAATATGAAAAATTAATATTAAAAATTAGCTGAACTATATCACAACATAAATAACAAGAAAATGGTATTTGTCTGTGGAGACTTTAACATTGATTTATTAAACCCGCAAGAACACAATTCAACAGCAGAATTTATTGATTCAATGTATAGCAACAGCTTATATCCTACAATCACACGTCCAACCAGAATTACAACACACAGTGCTACACTAATTGACAACATATTCACAAATGTCTGGGATAGGAAAGTTCACAGTGGTTTAGTAATAAATGACACAAGCGATCACCTGCCAGTCTTCGCAACCATACAGACCTGTACGAGGATAAAAAAAGACACCACAACGGTCAAAATAACCAGACATAAAACACAAAATGCTATTAATTCCCTTAAAGAAGACCTACTGAGACTGGAACAAGGTATATGTTAAAGGTGCAAATGAAGCCTATGAATCATTTCTGGAAATTGTAGCAGAACTGTATGAAAGAAATTGTCCTCTAGTAAAGAAAATGGTGAAACCAAAATATGCTGAGAAACCATGGATAACTAAAGAAATATCAAAAGCATGTAAGAAGAAAAATTCATTATATAAAGAATTTTTAAAGAAAAGAACAACAGAAGCTGAACAAAAATATAAGACATATAAGAATAAACTAACAAAAATTATGAGACATAGCAAAATGGATCACTATAGCAAGTTACTGGAGGACAACAAAAACAATATTAAAAATACATGGAATGTATTAAATGCCATTATCAAAAAACGAAATGGAAAGGCAGAATATCCAAACTCTTTCATGTCTCCAAATAACAAAACAATCACTGATATGGCTTCAGCCGCAGAGGAATTTAATACATTCTTTGTCGGGGTTGGTCCTGGTTTGGCTGAGGAAATTCCAAAGACTGGTATTAGTGATGGTGTAGAAAGTAAAGATATATATGTTGATGAAACAATGTTTCTAAGAGGGACTGAGGAAAAATAAATTATTGACACTGTTAAAAAACTTAAGAGCAAAAAGTCCACAGACTGTCATGATATTGATATGTGCACTGTCAAAAATGTAATTGAATGTATAGCAAGGCCTCTAACCCACATCTGCAATCAGTCTCTTCAAACTGGTGTATTTCCAAACAATATGAAAACAGCTAAAGTCATACCAATACATAAAACTGGAGACAAACATATACAGGTCCTTCTCATATAATTAGCATATTGTGATAAAGTTGATTATTTTCCATAATGTAATGATAATAATTGAACTTTCATATATTTTAGATTCATTGCACACCAACTGAAATATTTCAGGTCTTTTGTTGTTTTAATACTGATGATTTTGGCATACAGCTCATGAAAACCCCAAATTCCTATCTCAAAAAATTAGCATATCATGAAAAGGTAAAAGAGCTCTTAACCTAATCATCTGAATCAACTAATTAACTCTAAACACCTGCAAAAGATTCCTGAGGCTTTTAAAAACTCCCAGCCTGGTTCATTACTCAAAACCGCAATCATGGGTAAGACTGCCGACCTGACTGCTGTCCAGAAGGCCATCATTGACACCCTCAAGCAAGAGGGTAAGACACAGAAAGAAATTTCTGAGCGAATAGGCTGTTCCCAGAGTGCAGTATCAAGGCACCTCAGTGGGAAGTCTGTGGGAAGGAAAAAGTGTGGCAGAAACGCTGCACAACCAGAAGAGGTGACCGGACCCTGAGGAGGATTGTAGAGAAGGGCCGATTCCAGACCTTGGGGGACCTGCGGAAGCAGTGGACTGAGTCTGGAGTAGAAACATCCAGAGCCACCGTGCACAGGCGTGTGCAGGAAATGGGCTACAGGTGCCGCATTCCCCAGGTCAAGCCACTTTTGAACCAGAAACAGCGGCAGAAGCGCCTGACCTGGGCTACAGAGAAGCAGCACTGGACTGTTGCTCAGTGGTCCAAAGTACTTTTTTCGGATGAAAGCAAATGTTGCATGTCATTCGGAAATCAAGGTGCCAGAGTCTGGAGGAAGACTGGGGAGAAGGCCAGAATGCCAAAATGCCTGAAGTCCAGTGTCAAGTACCCACAGTCAGTGATGGTCTGGGGTGCCATGTCAGCTGCTGGTGTTGGTCCACTGTGTTTTATCAAAGGCAGGGTCAATGCAGCTAGCTATCAGGAGATTTCAGCACTTCATGCTTCCATCTGCTGAAAAGCTTTATGGAGATGAAGATTTCATTTTTCAACAAGACCTGGCACCTGCTCACAGTGCCAAAACCACTGGTAAATGGTTTACTGACCATGGTATTACTGTGCTCAATTGGCCTGCCAACTCTCCTGACATGAACCCCATAGAGAATCTGTGGGATATTGTGAAGAGGAAGTTGAGAGACACCAGACCCCACACTGTGGATGAGCTTAAGGCCGCTATCGAAGCATCCTGGGCCTCCATAACACCTCAGCAGTGCCACAGGCTGATTGCCTCCATGCCATGCCGCATTGAAGCAGTAATTTCTGCGAAAGGATTCCCGACCAAGTATTGAGTGCATAACTGAACATAATTATTTGAAGGGTGACTTTTTTGTATTAAAAACACTTTTCTTTTATTGGTCGGATGAAATATGCTAATTTTTTGAGATAGGGATTTTTGGTTTTTCTTTACTTTTTTGCCAAAATCATCAATATTAAAACAATAAAAGGCTTGAACTACTTCAGTTGTGTGTAATGAATCTAAAATATATGAAAGTCTAATGTTTATCAGTACATTACAGAAAATATTGAACTTTATCACAATATGCTAATTATATGAGAAGGACCTGTACTCTCAAACTACAGACCAATTTCATTGCTTCCCCAGTTCTCCAAAATACTGGAAAAAATATTCTATACAAGAATTAATGAATTCATCACCAAACACAACATACTGTATGAACAACAATATGGTTTTAGAGCAAAGAGAACTACTTCATTTGCAATCATAGAATTTGTAGACAAAATCACCAAGGCAATAGAAAATAAAGAATATGCAGTGGGGATATTTCTGTATTTAAAAAAAACATTCAACACTGTTGATCATGAGCTCTTAATAAAAAAACTACAAAGATATGGCATTAGAGGCATTACACTGGCATGGTTATCCAGCTACCTACAGAACAGGAAACAATATGTCGAAATTCAAAATCATAAATCACAATTGCAACAGGTTACATGTGGGGTGCCCCAGGGCTCAGTGTTAGGGCCATTATTATTCATTCTGTACATCAATAATATATGTGAAGTATCAAAAACTGTCAACACTGTTCTTTTTGCTGATGACACAAATTTACTCTGCTGTGGAGACAACTTGGAACAGCTTCTGGATACTATGGAAAAGGAATTGAACAGGATGAAGATCTGGTTTGATGAAAATAAACTTACATTGAATCTAAGTAAAACTAAATTTATAATTTTTGGGAATAGACCAACCAACACAGAAAAGAAACTCATGATAAATGGCATAGAACTAGAAAGAGTATCTGAAATAAAGTTTCTGGGAGTATTAATTGACAACAAATTAAGTTGGAAACCTCACATACATTATATTAAAGCTAAAATATCTAAATCAATAGCAATACTGAATAAAACCAAAGACCTACTGGATAAAACCTCCCTGTATACATTGTACTGCTCCTTCATACTTCCCTACATGACCTACTGTGTGGAGATATGGGGAAACACATACAAAACAAATATACATCCGATCTTCATCCTTCAAAAAAGAGCTATACGAATTATACATAAAACCGCTTACAGAGAACCAACAAATCCATTATTTGTTGAACTAAAAACACTTAAATTTATAGACTTGATTGACTATAAAACTATTCAAATAATGTTTAAAGCAAATAATCACCAATTGCCTCATGGCATCCAGGAGTTGTTCCAACTGGGAGAGAGCAAATACAAGTTAAGAGGAACCTGTATATTCAAGAAACCATCTATAAGAACCAATACAAAACTACACTGTATTACGACAAAGGCTGTAAGTCTGTGGAACAACTGCAATGATGAGCTGAAAAAATGTACAACAATATCAAAACTAAAAAAACTCTTCAGAAATCAAACATTGAATTGTTATGACATGGAGCAGTGAATTTCTGTTTTGCTGTTTTCAATTTGATGGTTTTCGTTCATCTGTTCCATTATTTTATTTTGTTATTGTTTTGTCGAAAAGTTTTGATTTGTTTAACCCACGAGCCAAACATCATAGACACTGACTGATTCAAACTGAACATTTATTTTTTTTGTAAACAATTATAAAAAATAAGAGGGGGTAGGACCAGAAAAGTTTTTCTTAACTTCTTCCTATCCCTTTTGAACATGAACTATGTTATTTGAGTTATGTATTTGTTTGTTTTTAATTTATTTCTTTCCTTTTTTACTGCTCAATCGTTTTATTTTTGTTTGTATTATTTTTTTTTTTAACCATGTTCAATAAAGACTTAATAAAAATAAATAAAAAATAATAATATTGAGTCTGGACAGTAATCCGTGCGCCACATTTTCGCTTGTTGGAAGTTTTATTTTGAAAGGGACACACCAGGAAATGGTGAAACTACTGTGAAAGCTGCCGGTATGAAGTCAATATGACTCTCAGCAGAGTATTTCTCTATCAGTTAAAGCAGAGAGACCCGAGAGAGACGCGCGGCTCTCAGAAAAAAATAGGCGAGCCTCCTGAGATAAAGGGGAGTGTCGCTGCAGACGTGCCTCCGACGCGCATCAGCAGTGCGTCTGAGGTTGGATGTGTGCCCGCTCTAGGTTGATTACACAGTCAGTGACAAAAAGTCAGACGCAGACGTGAGGTAGACGCGCAGTAGAGGTAGGATGTGTGCAGAGGCCATTAGTTTAGATAAACACTTTCCTAAGTGACCAACAGCTGCCTCAGATACTAAGAGGAAGATGTATTTCTGTGTCATAAAGTGTATTCAGTAATTACACAAATAAGTGCAATTGTTATATTGAAAACATGAAAAGATTAGATTCTCTATCTAGGATCTATACCTAAATAATATTGGTCCCACTCTCTCATCTTCTATTTTACGAGGGTTTCTAATATCAGCCTAGCCTGTCTTTGTACCTTTTACTTGCTTATTGAAAACCAGTACCCATGTAACCTTTTTAAATGTTTATATGCTCTTTTATATTTATCTATTTTTATTTCTCAATGCTGCCTTTCTCTGCTGTAGAGGATAGAACGGGAGGAGGGTGGATGGATACTATGCCCACTATCTTATTTTCTTTCTCTCTTCCTCTCTGGGTTTGAGCGACAACTGCGTTGACTTACTTTGTGTCTGAGGGTCCAGGTTCATTACTGAAGTATGGAGGTTCAGGTAGGGACCAGTCACTCTTCATAGACAGACAGCTGGGGACTGGAGACTCTGCTCTCTGTCTCTGGTACTGAAACCTGCAAACACCAATATGTTTTATTATTTTTAATAATTATTCATATCATGTGATTCCTTGATAAATTCTCTGAAGACAAAGCCATTCAGGAAGCTTAAATACACAACTTGCTGCCGCTGTAGACAATAAGGAGGTTAAACATTTATGGAATCTTATTTTAGACAAACACTTAAAGGTGCAGTAAGCAGAATGGTTCTTTTAGCTAACTTCCTGTCAGTTACTGCAGTTAGCAGTCCCCTCGCTCGTCCCTATGTCACCACATTAATGCACTGCGCTCTTCAAGCAGCGAGTTATCTAGCATCATGTCAGATCCATAAGTGTGATAAAACATGATAAAAACCATCAAAACAGACATTGGGAAGGATTTTTACCTGCTCCGCCATTGTAGGCGCATAAACATCCACCCATCTGTCGCTCTGGCGTGCACCGGCAGTGAGACCATGAGTGAGACGGGTGTCGGTTTGTAGCGTTCTCTCTTGTGATTGGATATTAATTTTCGGAAAAGTTTATTTGCTGATTACATGCAGAGCAGCTGACTGAAAGATCGGCTTTATGAAACGCGCACATTATGTAAGTCAGTGGTTCTCAATTATTTTCTGTCATGCCCCCCCTAGGGGACAGAAATTTTTTCGCGCCCCCCCTAAATTGAAATACTATTGAGAACCTGCTAATATTTATTTATTGATCTGTACAAAACCACTGTATGAGTTTCTGGCACGAGCATTCTGCATACAATCACCTTATTATCAAATTAGATAACAAAAATTAGCCGAGATAACTTCTGCAGCAAAAAAAATCAAAGTTCAGTTTTTTAGCTCAATTTGTAACATTTAAACAAGACTGCTCAGTCTGTGTGAATCTCAGGACAGAGAAACAAGAGCAAATGATTCACTGAGGTTTGCATTTCATTCAAAAAAAATTTAAACTGTAAACATAGTTAAGGTGGTGTTTTTTTTTTTATTATTATAGGCCAATAGGCCTTCTGTGATGCGATAACCAATAGTTCATTAATGTTATTATTAGTCTACTTGCTTGATTTATTTTTAAATAGCCTACAGAGACACTTGGAGACACATGTGGACATTTATTTACTGCAAATCGCGGCCTTTCGCGCGGATATGACCATACACAAGCACACATCGCGCTTGCTAGCATTTAAAAAAAAAAAAAAAATAAATAAACATTTATTTATTTATTTATTTTTGGTCAGTTGGAAATCAAGGCAGCCCGCGCCCCCCCCCTGACAACTCACGGCGTCCCCCCAGGGGGTCGCGCCTCACCATTTGAGAAGCACTGATGTAAGTGATCACTGTATGAATAAAGAGCGATGTAACACTTATATTAACATAAATAAATCGCTTACTTCACCTTTAAGTGACCAACAGCTGTCTCAGATACTAAGAGGAATATGCATTTCTGTGGCATAAAGTGTATTCAGTAATTACACAAAGAAATGCAAATTAAATACAATTTAAAAGGTCATTTCAATAAGATTTAAAATAATTGTTATATTGAAAACATGAAAAGATTAGATTCTCTATCTAGGATCCATACCTAAATAATATTGGTCCCACTCTTCTATTTTACGACGGTTACTAATATCAGCCTAGCCTGTCTTTGTACCTTTTTACTTGCTTATTGAAAACCAGTACCCATGTAACCTTTTTAAATGTTTGTATGCTCTTTTATATTTATCTACTTTTCTTTCTCAATGATGCCTTTCTCTGCTGTAGAAGATAGAAAGGGAGGGAGGGTGGATGGATACTATGCCCACTATCTTATTTTCTTACTTTGTGTCTGAGGGTCCAGGTTCATTACTGAAGTATGGAGGTTCAGGTAAAGACCAGTCACTCTTCATAGACAGACAACTGGGGACTGGAGACGCTGCTCTCTGTCTCTGGTACTGAACTCTGCAAACACAAAGATATTTTATTATTTTTAATAATTATTCATATCATGTGAATCCTTGATAAATTCTCTGAGAACAAATCCATTCAGGAAGCTCTAAATACTGCTGCAGCTGTAGATGATAAGGAGGTTTAACTTTTCTAGCATCTTAGTTTAGAAAAACACTTTTCTGCATGACAAACAGCTGTCTCATACTAAGAGGAAAATTGCACAAAATATTTCTCTTTGTGTCATAAAGTTTATTCAGCAACTACATTAAGAAATGTCAATAAAATATAGTTTAAAAAGTTACACTGTATATAATATTGAAGACATTAGGGATGCACCGAAATGAAAATTCTTGGCCGAAACCGAAACCGAATACCGAAAGAGGCTTTTGCAGTTTTGTTTATTATTTAGTCAATTCTTTCAACATTGCATACATGAACTCCCAAATGTTCTCCTCAAACATAGCCTACAACTAAAAAGCAACCCTAAATAAATAAACAGTAAAACCTTCAAATCTAAGAGTAAAATTAACATTGTACTAGGAATTTATTTGTGAACTACTCATTGATTTGTACCTTGACTTATATGAGGATGAATCTACAAAAAGATCGACTTACTGCCTTTTTTATTTGTTGCAGTGCAGTGCAGGTTGAGTTGCTCTAAAAAAAACTGCACCACAGCTGCCACCGTAATTGACTTCAGAATTTGCATCAAAGCCCTGATCATAACAATGAGAGGCTTTAAACGATGTCCATGCTTAGGAGGTGATTGTAACTTTTTCATCTGTAGACTGAAACTATCGGGGGGAGGCGGCTCACTGGACATATATTTAATCGCGCTGTCAGTTTGCCGACATGGCTCTGTGTATTCAGGCTCGAGAAATGCAATCAGATCGTAGGAGCCTTTTCCCCCAATAGCGCTAACGGACAGGATATCTCCGGTTATCATTTTAGCTGTCAAACTAAAGTTTTCTTTGCGCGGTGGCCCTCACCGGCGAGGTGTCACTGTGAATGACAGCGTTACCAACCGTCACACTGTCACAGAGTTTCACTGGGTGAATCGCTGCTTTGCTCGCATCGTGTTTTATCCAGTTTGAAGAAATGCTCCCACACACTGGACTCTGACATTTTCATGCACGCGCCTTAAGGCCAGGACACACCATTCCGACACGTTCCGACTACCCAAAAACTGGAGTCGCCGTTTCAGGAAGCTCCAGTCTTCCCGTCGCGGCCACAAAACACACCGAGACGACTGCTTATTTTTCCGTACGCTCTGCGCTTGCGCGGGACGTAATGTCTCCACAACAGCAGGCGGCGCTAATCTGTATTGTGGCCCGAAAAAATACGAAAGCCGGAAATGATGGGACAGCTCTCTAGAGCATAAACATAGATAGAAATACGTATTTATATTTATGGACCATAAGAGCACAATTTTTAGCAGAGAGTGTCGAGCATGGTGTCGAGCAGTCAACAAGGGTTGATGCATGTGAGTACTCGCAAAACGAAACGAACAAACACATTAAAACGATGGCTAGCTGTTGTTAGCTATTTGTGCTACCCGCCTCACTTCCGGGCTTCACTGATTCGCTAGCCCTCCACCAATCAAATTGCTCCAAATGAAAGACGGTCGGCCGCCGATTGAACATGTTCAATCGGCGCAAAACAAGCCCGACGACCTCTACGTCGGCCGACGTCACGGCACACACCAAACAGATTCGTGTCCCGACCCCCTACCGACACTACGACGGCGATTATCTGGCCGGTGTGTCCTGGCCTTTACAGACTGCTCCTGCTGCGCGCTCACAAACAGACGTGGACCCGCATACACGGTTACGTCTCTCTTTACAGCCATTTCCTGCTTTACAAGCGCGCAGCTCTTTTAAAAACATATTTCCTTAGTGTCATTTAGTTTGTCAATGTTCGGTAATTTTTTTCGGCCATTTATTTGTTTCGGGCCGAAACCGAAAATGACTTATTTTGCCATTTTCGGCCGAAAATTTTCGGTGGCCGAATGTTTGGTGCATCCCTAGAAGAAATGCAAACATTGTTTATGCACATAGCATGGATACATAAAGTACGAGTGCTCAGAAGGCTAGAGCACCCTGTAAAACTAGGTATTATAAAAACCGTCAATTAATAAATACCTTTAAACTTATTGTTTACATGGTACTGTTTTCTCAAGATCTTACTGGAGCTTGTTCTGAATTGTGGAGCAGATGGCAGATATTAATTTAATAATGTGGCTTTTGGTGTTAGAGACCCCCAATCAGGTTCAGTCCTCGCAGCAGACCCGGTTCGAATACAACCCGTGGTCGGTTCTCTGCAAGTCATTCCCCTGACTGACCCATTTCATCTGTCTCACTGCACTATAAATAAAAACAATTAAAAATTATCTTTAAGAAAAAATTGATAAATGTTTACATATACTGTACTCCCCTGATGAGTGATGGAAAACTTTCTCTGATCATGAAGCCTCATGTTACTCCATAAGTCTCTGGTTCATCAGTTCAGTGTATGAACTACACTGCAGACTGGAGTCTCTCACAGTGACACACTGAGTGACTCGTGATAAGGCTCCGTCTCTCTTCCTCTCTGGGTTAGAGTGACAACTGCGTTGACTTACTTTGTGTCTGAGGGTCCAGGTTCATTACTGAAGTATGGAGGTTCAGGTAGGGACCAGTCACTCTTCATAGACAGACAGCTGGAGACTCTAGACTCTGCTCTCTGTTCCTGGTACTGAACTCTGAAAATAACAAGATATTTTATTATTTCTAATAATTACAGTATTCATATCATGTGAATCCTTGATAAATTCTCGGAAGACAAAGCCATTCAGGAAGCTCTAAATACACAAACTGCTGCTGCTGTAGATAATTAGGAGGTTAAACGTTATAGAATGTTAGATTAGATAAATACTTTTGTGACTAACAGCTGTCTCAGATACTACGAGGAAGATGGGACAAAATATTTCTCTTTGTGTCACAAAGTTCATTCAGCAATTACACAAAGAAATGTTAATTAAATATAGTTTAAAAAGTAATTTCGACTAGGTTTAAAAGGAATGTAGTACTGAGAACATGAAAAGATTAGATTGTATTTTACAAAGCATGGACACAGAAAGTAGGAGTGTTCAGGAGGCTACAGCACAGCAATATGTTAATATTTAACAGGTTCATTCCTTATCCTGACAGAGTCACTCATAATGAGGCTCCGCCTCTCTTCCTCTTCCTCTCTGGGTTATTGTATGAATTGAGGAAGTGGATCAAGCTGATTTAATGCAGATTGTAATATTTTCAGATTTTAAAATACGGCCACAAAAAAAATGTTACCAGCTAAAGGAGTTTGTACCAGTTCACTTACTTTGTGTCTGAGGGTCCAGGTTCATTACTGAAGTATGGAGGTTCAGGTAGGGACCAGTCACTCTTCATAGACAGACAGCTGGGGACTGGAGACGCTGCTCTGTCCTCTTCCTCCATGTTAGCAATCCTTCTGGACTTCAGCCAATCTGAGGTGAAATGGTAAACAATGAATGTGAACTCAAAACATAAAGAAGTAAAACAGGTTTGTTCAGGAGTCAGACTGAGAAAACAGGAACACACACACACACACACACACACACACACACACACACTTTCTGAAGTTTCACAGTTCACAGGGAGAAAACTGACAAAGAGACTGTGACAGTGTAACAAATGTCGAAGTAACACTCACCCTGCCTCAGCCTTCAGTTTCCTTGTGCTCTGCTGTTGACAGAAAATGGAGAACGGACTCCCTCCCTCCCTTCTGGGTTCCCTCCCTATGCTCCTCCCCCTCCCCTCTGCATTTACTGGAAATCATGTGCTCAACTGTGTTTCTGTTTTGTTTTCTTCCTTGTTTTAATTTGTTGGTTTATTTTTGTCTATATATATATATATATATATATATATATATATATATATATATATATATATATATATATATATATATATATATATATATATATATTTTTTTTTTTGTATTTTTATTTAGTTTTTTTTTAGTTTTTTTATAAGGCTTTGTACATTTTGTATACATAAGAGTATTGTATAAATATAAATAATTATGAGAATTAAGAGCCGTTGCATAAGGGGTGGGAATACATAAGCTTAGGCTTCCTCTCACTCCTTTTCGAACAAACAACATTTATTTTATAAATATTGTTTATAAATATTGTTTATGACACTTTGTAATTATTGGTTTTTTGTGTTATATGTATTTGTATATGTCATACTTTTATAAATATATATATATATATATATATATTTTTTTTTTTTTTCGAAATAAAAGACGAAAGAAAGAAAGAAAGAACTGTGTGTGTGTGCTGGTATTACTAGTGTTGTGGGGACAGTTTTCTGTTGATACTGTATGGTAGTCCCCTTCACGCAATAATGATATTTCAGGGTTAAGACTTGTTTTCAGGTGAGGGTAGACTTGCAGGGCTCCTTGCCTGACGAACTTTTTCATTGGTTGCACAAACATATATTTTGGGTGCATCAATTAGTGCTGCAAGATTTGGTGAATTAGTGCGATTGTGATTATAGTGGCTAATATTGCGATTTGCGATGCGATAAAATAAATAAATGGTATTGTGATTCTATTAGCTTTTTTTAAGGACAATGAGAGATTATTGATAGCTTTGAAACCCATATCTCAATATAAAACATGCACATAATCATTGAAAATATAAAAAATCAAGCTTGTACTAGGCTTTTTCCCCATGAAAATAAATACATTCCTGCAAAGACAGTAGCAGTGTCTGTAAACTTACTGAAACCTGCGTGGACAGTGCCTTTACTCTCATGCATCCATCAGACTTTTCTCTGCACGCTGACTCATGTGTTGAGACTGCCAACATGGACCTATTAGAAGAGCCACATGACGTTGCGACTATAACTTCCGAAGTTCCGAACAGCACTTCTATTTGTTCAACGTCGTCGTACCCGAATCCTAAATATCCCCATAGAGCAGACGTTGCGTGTTCGTTTGTTTGTTTGTTTGTTCGTTTGTTTGTTTTACTCACCGGCCTGAACGCACATGCTGTGCAGGTGCATATAGTACACCAACATACATACACATACACACACACTGTCAGAAGAGTCACCATTAACACCCAATATTATATTTAATATGACGTGATAAATTTCAGGTGCAACCAATGAAAATATCTAGGCGCACTCTCCGCGATTTTTTGGGCATGTGCGCCTAAAACAGGCACACTCTGGAGCCCTCGCAAGTGATGAACACACGTGTCTGTGTGTGTGTGTGTGTGTGTGTGTGTGTGTGTCTGTGTAGTGCTCACACAGATCAACTGTTTAACATGATGGTTTAATGATCGTCTCCCTTTGCTTCAACAGGTTTAATTAAAATCGGTTTTGGCGTAAATGTTGGAACATTATTTCATATTTGTTTAAATTATGTTAAAAATTCTATCTCAAACTAAATAACTTTTCCACATGACTTTTATATACAGTTCACAGGGAGAAAAACATTACTCAAGAGACTGTGACAGTAACATAGTAAAAATGTCTTAATAACACTCACCCTGCCTCAGTCTTCAGCTTCCGTCGTTCCTCTCCGCTCTGTCGACTCAAAATGGAGTCTGACCCGTTTGAATACTTTCACTTTCAGGGTCCCCTTCCTGTTCTAATGTAGCACAGTTATCTGGTTCCACCCAGCTCCATTTCCAGGAAGTGTGTGTGTGTGTGTGTGTGTGTGTGTGTGTGTGTGTTTGTGTGTGTGTACACGTGTGTGTGTGTGTGTGTGTGTGTGTGTGTGTGTGTGTGTGTGTGTACACGTGCATGTCTGTTTAGGCTTGATTGGGGTGAGCCAAACTTGTGTGGACCTGCACAGTTTTGATAGGCATATTGCCAGCACACTGCATGATGGGTAATTTTTGTCCTACTTGCTCTGGATGCTCAACAACAATTCTTGAAGGGAAACAACTTGCTGACACATTAAGCTCTTTGGGAGTTTTCGCCCCGTGCTACTGATGAAACTCTGTTATTGACTTTGTAAACGTTTGACACAAAAAAAACGCATTTACATGTACATTTCTGACAAAAACAATTGAACGCATTTGTGAATTAATGTAAAAGTAATAAGTGTTTCTGCCTTTTACATGCAGTGTATTGAACAGCCCTGTATTGTCTCGTTTTAAAATCAACTGCAAATTTAGTTGCATTAATTTGTTGATAGGTGTTGTACACATGATATATCTTATAATAAAGTCTACCATGAGCATTTCCAAATAGCACATAGTGATGTATTCTATTGTATTTGTCTTTTTTTGGATTATTATTCTGTTTACATAGTGTGCTCTGTTTGTTAAAAAAGTCTACTACCATTAACATAACACTCACCATACCAGTGTAGGCCTATTGTTGTACAATTTATCATTTACAAAACAAAAAACAAAACAAAAAAAGACCCTTACCATATTTCCACCATCACAAATTGATTGAAGCCAACTCAGTGCTGTTTAAATTCAGGTTCAGGTTTTCGATCCCTCCCGACAGATATCAGCTGATCTACTTTCCAAGCGCAGCTCACCTCAAACAAACCTTTTGTTTGTGTGTGAGGTGCTCACAGGTGCTGTTAAAAAAGATTTGTTAATGATAATTTCCTTTGGTTCACCGGGTTGAATATAAAATTAAAAAGTGTTTTGGTCAAATATTGTAATATCTCATCATGACATTTAAACAAGATAAATCAATCAATTGTTTAAAACTAAAGACTAAGGGCCCGTGTCCACCTAACGCCTTTTTGTGCGGCCGCTTCGAGATTTGCAAGTTGAAAAAAGTTCAACTTTTCAGAAAGGCGGCGTGGACGTCACCGCTGCCTTTTTCAAAGGGCCAATCAGATAGTAGATTGTCGGGACTAGTCGCCTTGGCAACAAAGAAGACGGAAGAGAAACTGCTTTTTCCGTCTCTGTTTACCCGAAACTGTACGAAAATAGTGACTTAAAATGACCAGAACAGAGGGAGGAGAGCCCGTTAAAATGACCAGAACAGAGGGAGGAGAGCCGTTTGTGGGAGCAGATTAGGCGAACACTTGATTCGCTGTATTTTTTATCTCCTACGGATCGTTTCATGCTCACACGTCAGCCTACAACTTGCTCCGTGTGTGTTTGCAGGAGCCGCGATAACTCCTCATCCAAACAGAGGATGGTGGAAAGTATTCTCTGTTTCATAAGACTACTCATATTAAAATGTAACGATTTAAATAGAAAACAGCAAGCCTAAAGAGTTAAACCAGTGTTGATAGGTCTGACTGACAGGTGACGATCAGCATTTTTTCTCCCCCGATCACAGCTCTCTCTCTCCCAGCTCATAAAACGCTTGAGAAAAGCGGTTGAAAAAAGCGGTCGAAAAAAACGCTCAGTAGACACACTCCCGAGCACACAGCCAGCGTTTAACGCTGGAAAAAGGCGCTAGGTGGACACGGGCCCTAAGACATTATAGTAGAAAGCTAACTAACCATAGCAACAGAATACAACTGACAGCTATGGAAGCTAAACTTAGTTATCTCTTAACAACAGATGTTAACAGACAGTTAAGTAGCTAACTAAACCTAGCTATCTAAGAGTAGTTATCTAACAGCTATAACGTAAGCAGTAGATCTTTCTAACAGTAGTTCATGTATCTCAAAGCTGTCATTTTGACAAACTGCTATTTTCTCTTAAGAGCCTAAAATTCAGCTGTCGCTAAAAAACGGTCAAGTTCATTGAAAAGTATTAGCTAACACCTGGACGCAAAGCTAGCTCGCTAACTGTTGTCAGACGTTAGACGCTTGTCCCAGTGAGTAAGAGAGAGACTAACGCCGATCCACTAACTTAACTTACCTCCTGTAAACGTCTTCCTCGCTGCAGCCTCCTTTCCTCCTCTTGACTTAAAGCTTCATGTCCTCGATCGAAACTTCATGTCCAGACTACATTTCTATCAACACCCACGTTTGTTAATTTTTCTTTTATCTTATGTTTTTCTTTTTTTCTTTCCGATGTTTGATATTGTCTCACCATGTTTATGTATTTGATGTTTTCTTTTGATAGGCCAACTATAAATGCCCTGCTAAAAAATTTAAATAAAGTTTGAAAAAAAAGTCTATCATCAGTCAATGATCAATGTGAATGTGTAAAGGTTGTTTATTTTATAATTCGAATAATAAGAGAAATCGCCCAGCTTGTCTCCCTGATTGCTCTCCGTCTGTCTGAGTGCAGTGTTCTATGACTGAGTCTCAGTTCATTGCTGATGCAGCAGCGCCATCTGCTGTCCAAACAAACACACTGCTAGTCACATATCAGACCTCAGTCCATTTTCACAGTTAATTTTTCTAAAAATATCCAGGCGCTCCAACTCAGTAACTTTTAAATATTTCTGAAAGTCTCATTTCCTCTGATGATCATAAATGACATGTAACAGCAAACCAGACCATCAGTGCAAAAGAATTCTAATTGTTTTATATCGTTTTTCTCAATGCCTTTGTCATGGGTACGCTCACGATCATATATATCAATATTGGTTTAACGTTAATCAAATATTGGAATATCTCATCATGACATTTCAACAAGATAAATCAATCAATTGTTTAAAACTAAAGACTAAGACATTATAGTAGACAGCTAACTAACCTTAGCAACATAATACAACTGACAGCTATGTTAGCTAAACTTTGTTATATTAACAACAAATGTTAACGATAGTAGCTGGCTAAACCTAGTTATCTAAGAGTAGTTACCTAACAGCTATAACGTAAGCAGGAGATCTTTCTAACAGTAGTTCATGTATTTCAAAGCTGTAATATTGATATACACTGCTTTTTTCTCTCAATGGCCTCAAATTCAGCTCTGGCTGAAAAAAACGGTCAAGTTCACTGAAAAGTATTAGCTAACACCTGGATGCTAAGCTTAGCTGGCTCACTAACGGTTACCTCCCGCTCGTCAAAACGTGTCCTGAGTTTGTTTCATTGTGTAGAGAGAGAGAGAGAGAGAGAGAGAGAGAGAGAGAGAGAGAGAGAGAGAGAGAGAGAGAGAGAGAGAGAGAGAGAGAGAGAGACTTACCTCCTGACTTCACGCACCTCCATGTAATAATCCCGCAGCCTCTTTTTTTCCTCTTCACAAATAGCTTCCGGTCGCTTTAGCTGTCTCGTCCTGGCACGATGTCATCTAAGCTAATCACACCCAATGATTACCGTTACGGGACTAGCTAACGCGTTGACACACTATTATATAAAGCTGTTAGCATGCTAGTTAACGGATACTAAGCTAGCACACTAATGGCGTCAACTCTTATCAGTTTGTCCAAGTTTGAGAGAGAGAGAGAGAGAGAGAGAGAGAGAGAGAGAGAGAGAGAGACTAACCTCCATTCATAAATCGCCTTTTCCTCGCGGCAGCCTCCTTTCCTCCTCTTCACTAAAATCTCCATCTCATCCATCGAACCTTCTAGGAACTTCTACACAAACAGCGCGGAGCCGCCGATGTTGCGGCACAGTGCGCATGCGTAGAGAGGATCCATTCAACAACACGTCCAGACTACTTTAGTTTTCTGTCGTCAGTCATTAATCAATGTGAATGCACTTAAAGGTAAATGTGGCTTCTGCTAACGTTACAGCATAATTAGGTTTATTTTCTGACTCGAATATTAATAGGCTAATAATAATCAGAGGATTTGATAAGAAGAAGAAGTCTTAACTTTAATGTCGAGATTGTTCTGTGTAATAAATAGTGGTGGAAATAATCACATAATTCACACAAGTGCATGGATCAGTAATACTCTGTTATGTTTCGATTTAAGATATTAATCCGCAAAGTAGCCTAACTACTGTGTCACTAGTAGAGTAGTCTCGCGAAGCCAGACCAAACTACAGCAAATAGTATGGTCTGGAAGTACTCTGTTTAGAGCCGTCTATTCGGGTGGGGAAACCGGGGGAAACTGGGCTAGCCTGTTTGTATTTGTTTAAACCAATCACAATCATCTAGGGCGGGGCTAACCCCGGGAAGCAGCAGCGGTGTCCTGCAAAATAGTGCCGGGGGGGGACTTATTTTGATGGAACGTCTTCACGCCCAGAGACTGTCAGAGAAATGGCTAAACCCGCAAACGCCACACAAAAACTATTAAAGACAAAAGGAATATACATAGTGTGTTGCTTTCTAACCAGCATGTCAAGACACCATACACTTTAGCCCCCGAGGAGCTCACGGGATAACTTAACCGGAGTTAACTTGCCACGTAGTGTTATCTCTGGTAACATTATCATCGGCGGTTGAGAGGACGGCTACGGCGGTCGAGTAGAATTTATAGCATTCGAGAACTTATGTCACCACCTCCTATCGCTGTAGTCAGAGCCGTAGTCCGTCTGTTTACAGGCAGAACAGGGTTTTGACGTTGTGAGCGCTACACCAACTGCAGCAAGTAGCCGTAAGTTGCTAGGTGATAGTGGAAGCCGTTGGAATCTTTCCCCGTCGCTAAAACACCGCTGCTTAGTCCCTAATTCACCAAAGAAAGGGAACGGCGGATCTTAATCAGGTCCGGTGCTCAATTCAAACCCCCACGCTTCATTTTCCAGAGTTTATGAGGGTATTTCTGCCCGGGGGTAGTTGTACAATGAAGTTGGACAGCTAGGCTAAGCTAGGATGCGTCCCGGACCGCCGAAGTATCGCCACACTTTATTTCTGTCTACAATAATGTGACTTCCCACACCCTGTGTGTGTGTGTGTGTGTGTGTGTGTGTGTGTGTGTGTGTGTGTGTGTGAGAGAGAGAGCGCTGCACATAAGCACACGGGTTGACTGAGCGAATTGTTTCCGAATTTGAGGGGGATCACAATAGGGGAAAGCCAGCAACCGGAAAAGGAGGGGGCTGCGTCAGGGCTGCGTTGCTTTTCGACGCAAGCGAATAGACGCTGGCGGAAGTGGTCATGCCAGACTACTAGTAGAGCTGTCAAATACCTATGTCAAATACATATCGGCACTTCAACGTGAAATCGTGCGTTCCAATTGGTTTGAGAGCATCACGTCAGTGCCCTTTCCAGCCAATGGCAGAGCAGAGAGTCACTGAGTGGGCGGGAGCTTCATATTACTGTTCTCATGGCTATGGCTACACCACAGTCTACTAGTACCAGTTGTTAGCATCGTTAGCTGTTCTTCCGTAGCTCCCTCCCTCCTTACGTCCCTCCCAGACTTTGCACCCCAGATCTAGGCTTCAATGGCCGGCGTCGCTCTCAAGTTCTTCGCTCCCTGGCGCCTGGTCCAGCTAAGAAGGTAAACTGATACTGAACTGTAAATAATTAGCGGTAGAATAAAGTGTACAAATGCTAACTAAACTAACTTGCTTGTGCTGTTTGCATATTAAGAACACACACACACATAGAATAGCCACTTAATGAATTGTGTTTAAAAAACTGCTAAACAGAGACACACAGACACAGGGCTGCAGACGAGCACTCGCATAAAGTGTCAATAACGTATCTTTATTCACATTTTAAATATGATTATAACAGCACAGACAATGGCAGCTAAACAAAGTCGGCTACACACAGCTGTGAACTTTGCCCCACTTCAGCCTCGGAGGTCACAGATGCTATGCTACCTTTATACTATCTATGAATGTATGTATGCTACACACGAGTAATAAAGCCTCATCGCTGTCACTGTATGAATTAAAGGTGTCAGTGATTCTGGAGAACGCTTGTTGTCAAAATCAGTGAATATCTCCTCATGATCCACTACCTGTCTGTGCTGTGTGTGCACTGGAAAATAAACCCAGTGTTAATTCACTACCATAGGCTCTGTAAACTGGCATGTTGCTAGCTACGGTGGTCCCTTTGTGTACATACCAGTTCATAAACACATTTTATTAGTTTTCCTTTGTAATCCTAAAATAATTTGACATTGGCCTTTTTGGAGCTCTTAATCGACATAAAAAGGAGGCGGTTATTCTATACTGTTACAAGTGTTTTCGTGAGCTTTTTAGCCTATTTATTGACCTTACAATGAACACTTTCAACTTCTTCAGTTTACTGCATGTTCCAAATATTGTAAATAATGTTCCACATAGTACATTTCAATTTATTTACTTCTTGTTTTTTATTTTAAATATAACATTTTGTTTTGCCTTTTGCACTATTTAGAATGTATTTATTGTAAATATTACTTATCTTATTTTACTTAAAGGTGCAGTGTGTACTATGACATCATCAAGAAAGTTCTAGAAAGTTCTAGAATGCAACGCTCCCTGGGTAACCCCAACCCTTTAGAATAATAACAGAAGCTACAGTGGCCTTCAAGGACAAGAACAATTCTAAATTTTAAACAATGCACCTGATGACATTCCAACCATGACACTTTCAAGATGGCGGCACAAGGCCTTGGTCCAAAATATGCAGAAATATGGACATACATGAGACCCTTTCTAAGGGAAAAAATAATAATTAAAAAAAGAATTTCAGCTATTATGCACTAAATTAAATGTACTTATGGATATTATAATTACTTTCTACAAAATCTGCTAGGAAATAAAACCCAATATTCTACACACTGCAGGTTTATTAATGCACCGTGGGGTCTGAGACCAATGTTATTTCGATTCCTCTGTATGTCTGGATATAGCAGATATGTCAGCCTTTCCTGGACTATATAACAATACTTTTTTTTTTTTTTTTTTTTTTTAACCTTTATTTATACAGGTATATCCCATTGAGTCCGAAGACTCTTTTGCAAGGGAGACCTGTTCCCATTTACACTTTACCATTCACACACACATTCATACACCGATAGCAGGCTAACTATCGACATTCACACGAGGCAAGGTGGGTGAAGTGTCTTGCCCAAGGACACAACAACTATGACACAGGTGGCAGGGCGGGGATCGAACCTCCAACCCTTTGATCATCAGCCGATCCGCTCTACCAACTGAGCCACAGTCGCCCCAATATTGAAGGGACCTACATGACACCTTATTGACTTTTTATTTTCTGATTTACCAGAACTCTTCAACAACAAGGAATCAATCAATCAATCAATCAATCAATCAATCAATCAATCAATCAATCAATCAATCAAAGGAAAAATATTTTGCAATGGACATTAAAGCGACGTTGTCTTTTGTCTCTTCTCAGCAGCTTGGTCAGATTGTCCAGTGTTCCCAGTCTAAAGTTCCACACTGCAGCTTCTCCGTTAATGGGTGAGTCCGTCCCTGTGTGTGTGTGTGTGTGTGTGTGTGTGTGTGTGTGTGTGTGTGTGTGTGTGTCTGTCCATGTGTTCCAAATCACATTCTTATTCTTTCTTTGTTTTTAAAATACTTTATCATTTAAATTTCTTTTTTAAACAACACATACACCCACAACTGAAAGAAACACAAAAACAAAAGACAAAATAAAATAAACAACTAACTTACTTTTCTTTACTGGTTTCTAAGTACTTCCTATTACATCGTTTAGACTATAGGCAAATGCCAAGCATAAAATACAAGTGTGTGTGTGTGTGTGTGTGTGTGCGTGTGTGTGTGTGTGTGTGTGTGTGTGTGTGTGTGTGTGTGTGTGTGTGTGTGTGTGTGTGTGTGTGTGTGTGTGTGTGTGTGCAGGGGCGACGGTGGAGCAGTTTGAACAAGCCAAGACCAGACTGTCCGCACTGAAGAACGACCCGGGGAACGAAGTCAAACTACAGATCTACGCTCTCTTCAAACAGGTGAAGCGGTTTGTTATTCGACATATCACTGTATTTGTATTTTTTTGGTCTTTATCTTTGCGTGATCGTTTATTTTTCATATTCTTATTGCGTATTTATGTGTTTTGTGTCTCTTTAGACATTTAAACACCTACCGCTTTCCTTGTGTATCACAATAAAATCCTTGAACCTTTTTACAGGTGTTTCGGCCAATTGAGTAAGCAGTGCAAAATCCAGAAAAATATTGATAGATTTTTTTTTGCAATATCAAACACCCCTTTTTTCCATGACTTAAAGCGGCTCAGAGTAACATTTAAATATCTTTTAAACAGCCTCATGTTTCCTCTGATAATCATAAATTACCTTTAACAGCAAACCAGACCATCAGTGCAAAGAAAGACGTTTTTAAATAGTTTTTATTACTGCATTTGATCTGGTCGTACACCTAGTCCGATTTTCGGTTCACGCGTGCATGCTCTATGGTCACATATCCGTATTGGTCGCAGATTTCAGTGTGGCACAGGAACGTGAATGAGAAGCCTATCCCTCCAGGTGAGGGAAGGGGAGCGGGAGCCTTGTTTGAGACAGTTGTGTTGTCGTCATAATGACTGATAACGGGGCTGAACATAAAAGAAAAAAAAGAAAATGCAATGAAGAAAAGCTAAAAGGGAGAGTGATAGTCGGGCGGGAGGGCGTTGCCAAGCAACGTATACACAATTTCACGCAGCGAAACTAGACTGCAGTGTTTACTCCTAAATGAATGAGCGGTAGCCTACTAAAACAAAGTTTACTTTGCCTCACCAGCATCATCAGATGACCATTATTCATCTGAAATAGTCATTATTTACATCAACACATTACCTCATCGTGATCCATACTAACTAACTGCCATCTCTCGTTCATTCGCTTTGTGTGAGGACACGGGGACTCGTTCAGCTCCGTGAGAGGTGACAATGCATCAACTCATTGCAATCAGGTGTGTTTAGCACTTACTGGCATTAGTTGATGCTGTGTCACCCATAGACTCACAGAGCCGAAAAGAGTCCGGTGCCTCACACTTTCAACACACGGACACGCCACGCACCATATTGCTTCCTGATTATTTGAATCTTGCACGCCTGCACGAGCTACAAAACAGCTTCACGACAGCTGGCGTCGTAATAATACTACCGCTTTTGTTCAAAGGTGTCGCCAACGTGCCGACTTACTCGTAGTAGCTTTAATGGAAATGCTCTTTAATGACAATATTTCTCGGGGGGAATTTGGGTAGAAAATGTTGTCAGTAGTTTGTAGAATAAAACCAAAATGTTCATTCTACTCAATTCACTCAAACATATGCCTATATATAGTAAAACGAAGGACACTGGTTATGTGGAGTGGAGTCTTAATTTTTATCCAGAGCTGTGTAAGATTTAAATTAAATCTGAGAGAGGGAGGGGAGGGAGAGACAGAGAGACAGGCAGAGGGAGGGGAGGGAGAGACAGAGGGAGGGAAGGAAGGAGGGAGAGAGCGAGAGAGAGAGAGGGAGGGAGGGAGGGAGAGAGAGAGAGAGACAGAGGGAAGAAGGGAGGGAGAGACAGACAGAGAGAGACAGGCAGAGGGAGGGAGGGAGAGACAGAGAGACAGGCAGAGGGAGGGAGGGGGAGGGAGGGAGAGAGAGAGAGACGGAGGGAGGGGAGGGAGGGAGAGAGAGAGACAGAGAGAGAGAGAGAGACAGAGGGATGAAGGGAGACAGACAGATAAGTAAATGCATTGAAATGTGCATTATGAGGGACATTATTGAACATATTCCCTCTCCCTGCTGCAGTCCACTCAGGG